>CAWTZC010000164.1:0-21209 GCA_963919715.1 Microtus obscurus
GGTATTGTTGGAAGGACACTGGGGGATGAGGTGTAGACACTTCTTTGTGCCCTTCTAGGATGCTCCCAAGGAAATTGTGACAGTTTTAAAGGGATGTTGAGCTCAACACATCTCTGTATATTTTCTGTATCTCAGTCTTTCAGTTGATTGCTATGTTCCTCCCCCAAATGCATCTGGAATTTATAATTTCACAACTGCACAGTTGATGTGGTTGAAACCATTTTTGGCTGAATGGGATTTGGTGATGTAGCCTTGATCAACACAATGAGGGTGTTGAAAAGATGTGTGAGTGAAAATGCTGATTTGGTAATTGCCAGTTTTTCAAATAAATGTAATCTTGATGCATTATAGAGCTGTTTGGTACCTCCTATGTTTGCCTCTTTGTGATGTGCTGAAGCCGAAGCAACCTATAAATCCAGTTATGGAGATTAATTGAGAAATATACACAACCAATAATAGAGGATTAGCTGGAATCATCTAAGTGGCAAAATTAGGGATTAGTTGAAATGAATTAAATGTTTTTAGATGGTTATAAAAAAGCAGCATTGGCCAAGTAAAAGTAAGTGTAATTGAATGAGAAAGAAGCATAAAAATTTTAAGATGAGAAATCAAATTTTCAAACTTGTAAAATGAGCAGATTCAGATCCTTTTTTTCATAAGTTCTCCGTTTTCATTCATATTACTACAGAAGATGGGAAACTTAAACAAGTTAGAAAGTGCATTGCTTCACACCTGTGGGCTCAGAGGCAACTCTGCAAGAAATGGCTTCACCTTCCTTCTATTCTGAATTTAGAGATACTTAATCCTATATAGCAAAAGAATTTTTTCTATAAAATGAACTTGTCTTTTTCTGTATAAAAAAAGCATTTATAATTTAGATAGTTTTTTTGTGTGCATACGTGCATAGTCTCTCTCTCTCTCTCTCTTTCTCTCTGTGCACACATATGTGTGCATGTGGAGGCTCTCAGAGGTTGACATGACATTGGATTTTTTTTTCCTAAAATTACTATGTTTTGAGGTAGGGTCTCTCATTGAACCCGGGAGTGCATCCCTTGGCTAGGACGGCCGGTCAATGAGTTCTAAGGGATCTAGTCTCACCTAGACGCTTTCCCATTGCTGGGGTTGCAGATGCTAGGGTGTATCTGCCTGGTTTTCCCATGGAAGCTGACATCTGTATTGGAGACCTCCATGCTTACCCAGCAGGAACTTTACCCTGCTGGTTTTTCTCAGTCTCCAAAGCCCCTCAGATGGAAATTTTGAAAGTCTCCCACTGTACATTGGTCAATAAGTAGTAGCGGGTGAACCAAGGTGATGTAACATTTAACCAAATTAGAGGGCTATGGCCAACTTAGGAGTTTGCACAACACTGCGGGACTTGCAAAGTAGGAATCACAGAGTCCAGGAACCCATTGGTCCCCAACAGTAGACTCTTTACCTTAAACTGGGGAGCAAGAGGGCAAGGCTGACTGATGGAGGGAAGGCCTGTGGGTCCTAGACGGAGACTGGGTTGAAGACTACGTGCTGTGTCTTTCCTGCCCCAGTGTGTCAATTTTGCATCGCAAAGGAACAAACATGAGAGCTTCTAGGGACTAGTCTCCGTGGTGAGCTTCCCAAGAAGACGAGGAAATGCTCAGCCCTGGATGGGGTCGACTGTGGCTGCCTTTCCCTCCCATGACTTGTTTTGAGTCTTTCTAACCCCTTCCCTGAGGATTCGGACACTTCCCGAGCTCCCTATGAACTGACAGCTCGCAGATTAACTAGAAGTAGCTGAGGACTATTTGCAGGATATGAAATGGATCTGTTGGTCTCAAAAGAAGTGAAACCTGGAGCAAAGGCAGATGAGGGCACAGGATCCACAGGATCAGCCATTTGCTGGACACAAGTTAGAGATTTCATATTGGACCAAAATGAACAGAATAAATACAGTGCTCCAAAAGGTCCTCAATGGCAGCAAAAATGAGGATGACGAAAAAACATATTTTACCAAGTGTGATGGTCATATTGATTATCAACCTGACAGGGTGTGAGAATCACCTGGGAGACAGGTCTGGGCATGTCTGTGAGAGAGTTTTACATTAAATGAGATGGGGATGTCAAACACATCTTAAATGTGTTGCACACCTTTCTATGGGTTAGGGTCCTAGATAGAGATAAAAGGAGAAAGTGAGCGAGAACTTAAGAGCTCACTGTTCTCTTCTTGACTAGATGCAGTGTGATCATCTTGAAGCACAGATGCAGTGTGACTATGTTGGGACAGATGCAGTCGTGACAACTTGGTTTGCACAAAGGCAGTGTGACCAACGAATAGAGAGATGCAGGGGACCAGCAGCCTCACACTCTGGCCCTCATGAGCCTTCCCTATCATGCTGGACTATACTCCTTATAAGGTAAGTACACATTCATTCCTTGGGTTATTGTGATCAGGTATTGGGTTGGAAACAGTGAGGAAAGTAATTCTACTTCTATAATACCAAAATAAAAACAAACAAGAGGAAACAAAAAGCAAAAAACCAGAAATTCCCAAGACACTCCCAACTCAGTATTACAAATGGCCTTAGAGGTAGTTAATCCTAGCCAAGGGGTGAAGCTTGAACAAGAAGAAACAACAGCATGGACACTGGAAGTTGGACTTGATGCGCGTGACTTAGGTTGGAGAAATATTGTCACACAGGCACTTCAGCTGGAAGAGAACAGGCCGAAAGATGAATGCACTTCATCCTACTATTAATCAAACAGCTGTGGTTTGAAGAGTATGCTGGCATCAAGTTAAAAAATCCTTGCTGTTTCCCCAATACCAAATATATTCCAAAATATCATCTACCCACATCTAATATCTATCTACTTACTTTCTATCTACACTTGTTTTATGTTAAGTGATTGTAGATTTGATTGAAAAAGTGAGTACTTATTAAGCTTTCTGTTTTTTTTTTAATCGGCATATTAAACAGACTGTACTTATCTCCCTGACTAAACTAATGCAGAAAACAAACACTCAAGACAAAATGGGATGATATAGTAATGAATATTAGACGATTAACGAGGCTTAAACCAGAGAGGAAAATGAACCAATTCCCATGAATGTTTTAGTTTATACCCAGGGAAGCTTCTAGGGAGCGAGACAGTAATGTGTATAGAGCCTGGAGGATGCCTGCTTGGTTTCATTACTGAATTGTTACAATTCTAAAAGAATCCAAATTGCTGTACAGAAGCAGAGGTTTGTGTGGGGTTTCTATGTTTCTTGCTGACAGGTATGCAAAACACCCAGTGTGGGCCAGGAGGACAGACAAGAGGCCTCCAGCAGTGGGGAGGATCAAAAGCCGGGCAATCCAAAGAGGGCTTTGTCAATGTTGTAGTAAAGGGGAATTGTCTCTAGACCCAGAGCCTTGAGCGTGACATGGCCAGTGTGTATTTTGCTACTTGTTTTCGGCGGAATCGGTGCTCCCAAGACACAATGAACTCAGTACAGTTCGTCTTCAGGATGGGGCCCTTCCTCTCTCGCGCTCTCGTTCCGAGTCCTTCAGGAATAAAAGCCTCCTTCACTGTAGACTTGGCCAAGGAGGGTAGCTGAACATTGTGACCCACCAGCTTTGTAGCACTTGCTGTCCTAAGACACCCTTTCCAGAAGAGGAGTCTAAGGAGGACTCGCGGCCATTCCAGCTGAGTAGAGCTTATGAACTCTTGCTCTGTTTCAGTCCTGAGAATTAAGGAGGAGTTGTGAGACCAAAGAAAAAATGTGAAAAAGAAGCAAAACATTAAACAAAATCCACGGGGATAGTTGCCTGTGTCCATAGCATGCCAATCTTATTCCTAAAATGAGGCCGAAATTCAGGAAACTTTTATATCGAGATTTCCTATGAGAAGCACTTATATTCATTTTGTATAATTTACAAACATCACACCATACATTCTGAATATGTGATAGCTCATGTACCTGTAATTAAGTGATCTTTCATTTTTCCCCCTCCCCCATTGCTACGTGCCACAATGTGCGTGCAGACAAAGGAAGTGAGAGGACAGCTGCGGGAGTCAGTCCGTTCTTTCATCATGCAGCTCAAGGGACTGGAACTCAGGTCACCAGGCAGAGCATGCTGAACCAAGTGCTCTTTACCTACCATTGAATCATCTCACGCCTCTTTTTATTTGTTTTCAGTAAAAATAACGTGAGTTACTCAGGAAGTCACTTTAGCAATGTGAACTAATCGCCTGCAGCTTGCAGTCTACAGAGATGGCAAAGACAAGTTGATCTGCTGGGAGCTTTCACTGTCTCGGGACTGGAGGCTGGGGTGGTGGTGGAGCCGATAAGGACAGGATTGAAGGAGATCACTAGGCAAACTGACACACAACTGTACATGCAGAATGTGGTCATTGATACCAGAATCGTCCCCCCTGAGGGTTCCATAAATTAGGCAGAAAGAGGCAAAGATGGCTTCCTACAGATTTAGGGGGTAAATAAAAAAAATATAATACCACAAATCATAAATGAAACTCGTCTGAAATCCGCAAGCGTGACTGCACCTGAAACCTCGTTTCTACTTGAATTCAGATGCAAAAGGGAGCTCCGAAGCTCCAAGATCTAGAACACTCATCATTTGAAGATGATCTCTATCACCAGAAAGATTTTGGAAAATAAACAGAATTATCTTTGCTGCCTTCTGTGAGAGGGTAGTGGCCATGCCTGAATTAAAAAGTCATGTTCCTGAGGTTGGTACGTCAGGCCAACGCCCTGAAGATTCCCATCCAAGTTTGGTCCTGTGATGTGAGTTCAACCTCGAGCTGGCATTGAGTCACCATCGTGTGAATCTCTCTTCAACAATGGTGGCATTTTTGGGTCCTAGAATCAGAAGCAAGTGTGGAACTGGTGATTTGCAGGAGATCTAAGAAGAAACAATGATTGAGGAACACAGAGAGAGATGGGGGGAGGAGGGGGCTTAGGATGGAGACTTGCCGAGTGGTCTTGAAGACAGCATTGTAGCGGAGATGCTCTGAGGCCACTGAGCAGCATAGCGACAGGAGTGAGCTGGGTTAATAGGAGAAGATCTTATTAGGGAAAATACTATGAGAAGATAAAAGTCACAAACATGCTATAGAAAGCACCGGCCTTGTGACTTGCTAAATCAAGCTAGTAATTATTCTGGAGAGAACGGTTGTCTGTTTGTCCTGACAGAGAATGGTTGTCTGTTTGTCCTGACTCAGACATGGTAAAGAGGTAGAAAGTGCTGAGTCATGGGGGACGGTTGTTACACTACAGAAAAACCAGAATGGGTCTTAAGCAACGGGATCTTTTGGGATTAACGAGACCCTAAATATAGCTTGAACACTTAGGCGTCCAGTTTTCCCTACATAGTGACATATGGAAAGTCGAGGGCTTCCCTCGTGCGGACGCGAATCTTCTGAAGGGATGGGAATGAAAAACATGCTTCAGATACAACTACATCACACTTGGATCAAGTCTTCCAAAGGGTCTGATAGCAGGTGGTCTCTTCCCCAACAAATTTAAACACAGTAAACATTTTTGAAAAATAGTTTCCTGGTGTACTATAATCCCCTAGGTGCACAAGGATGTGTAATACAGCAAAAACTCAACTCAAGAGTACATGTCATGTCATTTCCTCCAGGAAGGTGGACTCTAGAGATAGGCTGCCTGTATTAGCTTAGGACCCCAAGGAAGGCTCTGGCAACCGGTCTGGGTCATAGAGATGTAGAGGTCATTTGAGCTAGTAGCCACCTCTGTTCCCGGTTGTGGGAGCTTGTGGAGCCTCTGACTAGACAGATAATTTAAGGGTCATTTAGACTGTGGAGGTGCTCAAGTCCAGTTGTGGGAGCTTGGAGAGTTTCTGGCTGTAAGGGTCATTTTGATTACTAACCAACACCTGTTGTAGAGGATAACTTGTACACTGTGAAGATGTATTGTTTTTATTTTTATTGATGTAATAAAGAGATGAATGGCCAATAGCTAGGCAGGAGAAAATAGGCTGGGTTTCCTTGGAGAGAGAGAGAAAGAGGACTGAGGGAGGAATCTATTGGCACACAGGATTTGGCCGGGAGTGAGATGCAGGGAGAGCAGGACATGCAGTACAGAGATGAGGTAACAAAGTCAGGTGGCCATATGAAATTAAAAAAAATATGGCCAATTAAGTTATAAGAGCTAGTTGGAAAACAAGTCTAAGCTAGACCAAAGCTTTCATAATTAAGAAGAAGTCAAAGCATCGGTTATTTGTGAGCTGGCAGTTGTGATGAGAAGGAACCCGTTTGATAAAGGAAAATCCAAACTCTCTGTATCATGTAAAAAAGGACTTCCTTCAGAAGTTTGCAGGCAAATGGATGGAAATAGAGAACACCGATCCTGAGTGAGGTAAGCCCAGACCCAAAAAGAGGAACATGGGATGTACTCACTCATATTTGGTTTCTAGACATAAACAAAGGACATTGTGAGCCTCAATACGTGTGATCTTAGAGAAGCAAAATAAGAAGGAGAACAAAGAAAAACATATAGGCATCCTCCGAATATCAACTTCCAAATCAGGATGGCGAAAGGAGACAGAGACCAGAGACCCACATTGGAGCACCGGACAGTAATCTCAGGGTCCAAATCAGGAAGAAGAAGGGAGAGTGAGCACAATTGGCAAGGAACTCAGGAACGGGAGGGTGCACCCACACACGGAGACAATGGGGATTTTTCTACCAGAACTCACCAAAGGCCAGCTGACCTCGGGTTTGAAAAAGCCTGGATAAAAACCGTCTTGGGAAAAAACACAGAGACAATGAGGACTACTGAGATCTCTAAGAATAATGGCAATGGGTTTTTGATCCTACTGCACGTATTGGCTTTGTGAGCCTAGGCAGTTTGGATGCTCACCTTAATAGACCTGGATGGAGGTGGGTGGCCATGGACTTCACAGGGCAATGGGAACCCTGAAGCTCTTTGGGCTGAAGAGGGAGGGGACTTGACTGAGGGGAGGGAAATGGGAGGCTGCGTGTGGGGAAAAGACAGAAATCATTTAAATAAATAAATTAAAAAAAAAAAGCATACCGGAATTCGGGAAGAAGGAAAAAACAAAATTAATATCCTGTTATATAATCTCATAATCCTTGGTTTTATTTTTGCCTCAAACTTTGTCTTAAGATATAAAACAATATTATCTCAAAATTCAAAGATTAATATATATATTACTTTCTGTTGAGATATTAATGGATAGAGTACTAACTAATATCTAGCATCTTGATTTTGGGCTTGAGGAATCAGGTAACTAGGAATTAAGCTTGTGTACTCCAGATGTATTTAATAGATTGTGATCCTTAACCTCTACGAGATCTGGGCTTGCACATGACATTTATAAAATACTTTGTTTTCTTCAGTTAACTGTGACCTGTAACTGGATACTGCTCGTTCATTTTCGACTGATCATGACCAAATAATCACACTGAAACTATATTAATTACCCAACACTGTTTGGCCAATAGCTTATTCTTATTTCTAGTTAACTCTTACATCCTAAATTAACCCATTTCTATTAATCTGTGAATCACCACAAGGCTGCTACCAGTAAGCTGGTGTCTGGTGTCTTTCTCCGTTGGCAGCTGACATGGTGTCTCCTTGACTCTGCCTACTCTCCTATATATCTCTGTTGAGATTTAACTGAGCTTTACTCTGCTAAGCCATTGGCTGAAACAGCTTTATTCATTATCCAATTAAAAAAACACACACATACAGAAGGACATCCCACATAATCTCACCTTTTCTGTCTAATTAAAAAGGAAGGTTTTAACTTTTAACATAGTAAAATTCCATATAACAAAATAGGTACTAAACAAGAATACGAGTTACAATATTTGTTTGAAAGATTATTCTAAAGTTTCATATATCTAATTTATCTTTTATCTTAACTCGAGAAAAACTATAACTATCTGTCTTCCAGCTCACCAAAGACCCCAGGAAGGATGTGTACATAGCCTAAGTAAATAGAAAGTTCATTGTAAGCTATTTCCAAAACTCTAGAATTGACAAGAGACATCTCTACGCCCGGACAGTCACCCAAAGTTCTTCCTATCACTGGGGGCATCCATCTTTAGTCTACCACAGGTCCATAAAGCTGGAAATTGAAGGTGTTCTGCCTTGTACTGACAAAGTTCATCAGTTACTATTCTTCTGTGTCCTGAAGCAGTCTCTAGAAGCAGGAACCCTAAAGGACCACCCTGTCTTTTGCAAAGCTTAGCAATCACTTTTCTGTGGGTCCCGCGTGTCCATTTCCATACATCATGACTATCAAACAGTCCAGGCAAGCAGTACTCTACAACGCCCAAATGGCCCACAGCCTTGTCACATTTATAGAAATTCCATAATGGGTTTCTTCATAATGATCATCGAAAATAATTAATTGGTGAGTTGCTAGTGAGAGACATGCTCACTGTTGAGCATGCAGCACATAAACCCTTTTTATCTGAGTAAAAGCTAAATCTGCTGTAGCTCACTACTGCAGTGAAACATGCTCTCCTGCCTGTGCACGCTTAGCAGACCTGATCCGGCAGGTTGCCTAGGCAGGGAGTGCTGGAGCAGTTGGTATGCTCTCAGCTACTTTTCTCTTAACCCCTGAGTAGATGTACAAGGACCTGAGACCAAAAAGTGGGTGGCAGGTCATGCATGTTAGCCCCAGTCATTCGGATGCTGCATCTGTAACCGGGACTACTTCATTTTTTTCCAGACTGGCTCAGACCTGAATAATCACACAGAAATTATATTAATTACAACACTGTTGGCTAATAGCCATTCATATTTCTAAGAAGCTAACTCTCACATCTTAAATGAATCCATTTATGATGTGAACCACCATGAGGCTGTGGCCTACTGGTAAGAATGTTCTGACTGGTAGCTGTTTTTCTCCTTTGACAGCCTCTACAGGCATCTCAACAAGACTCCACCTACTCTCTCTTTATAGCAATCGGTTCAGATTTCCCACCTGCCTTAACTCTGCTAAGCTACTGGACAAAACAGCTTCATTCATTATCAAATAAAAGCAACACATATACAGAAGGACATCCCACATCAATGACCATTCCTAACCAACCACCTTTGAAGTCTCCAAATGGTTGGTGGTCCTGTAGGTGGATGCTGCTCATTTGTTTCCCTGCTGCGCAGACCCAAAATAAACATAAAGAAACTATACATAAAATTTGCAACACCTTTTTGCTTGATCAATATCTTAAGCATATTTCTAGCTATTCCTTTAATCTTAAATTAACTTCATTTATATTATTTTTATATTTTACCATAAGATTGCTGTAGGTTTACTGCTGGAGGTTCTGGCTGGTGACTTGCATCCTTCTCCTCTGGTGGTTAAGTGGCATCTCCCTGACTCCACCTTCTTTTTCCTCTTCTATTTACTTAGAATTCCCCACTTTGGCATATTTTGCTAAGCCTCTTGCTGAAAAAGGCAATAAAAGCAACATATATACAGAAGGACATCCCCACACTAGGATCCCACAATAATGAGTTCCACCTGGATTGTGGCAGTGCCCATTAAGCTGAGAAACACCACCCAGAGATTGGTTTTGAACTACTAACTCCTCAAGATGATTTCAAGGTGGTTAGCTAAGATGGTTCAGACTCATATACGACTTCAGCCAGGACTTCCAGATAAGCCATGAACTTTCCCCATCACACTGAGACTGAAGAACAGCCTGTACCCTGGAACCTTGGCCACTATCTCAATTTTCTCAGAGTCCTGCTCTAAAGAGGTTGTCGACCCCAGAGAAAAAGAAGTAATTTTAAGAACATGTTTGTCCACATTCCAAGAGGTAGAGTGGATGGCTTTCAGTCATTTGGTGGATTATGGATGTCTATCATTGTTTGGGAGGGAATTGCAAGTTGTTACTGGTCATAGTCAGGTAGAAAACTATACAGAGGAAATTCACAGCTCCAGGTATCTCATTCTGAAAGTAAAAAAGGGGCAGATAGAAATAATAAGCAGATAAAAGGCTGGATTATTGAGTCCATGTTTAAACTAAAAAGCAGCTTATTAATCTCCAAATTGTACACTGATATGGATTTTTGTATATTGATATTCTAAATTTAATGTTATTTTTAGTTTAACATACTATATATATGTGTGTGTGTGTGTTTACTCTTATTTAAAGTATTGTATCTACTGCAGTTCATTTTAAAGTGTAACTTCTAGTCCTTGAATGCTATTATTGCAGTAGCTGTTAAGATATTAAGAAATACCAGGTTAGTTAGTTCTTTTAGCTGTAACAATCAAATTTGTACACATGTTGGGTAACTGTTTTCAAGGTCAAACAGAGGTATATTTTAAATAGGCATGTGGTCTTCAAACCCTTCAGGAGATTCTATAGAATATGACATTTAAAATGTTTTAAAACATAAGGCTTTTTACATGAAAATGATACATGTTTGCTCCTGGCAGTACCAATTTTACTTCAAAAAAGGATGATGGGCATTGAAGGAAGCTCCATATGGATTTTCTTCAATGTGACAAGAAGCTAGTGATTTGGGCAAACAACTTGCTCTTGCCTTGACTGCTGGCAGTATGTTGTACAAATTGGATGGGCAGGACACAAAAGAAGGTGACTCTGAATTTGCCAAGACAAGGTAGGGCAGTCCTTCACAAATTCCTAAGCTTCACAAAAGGCCTATCAGATATTCTAGTCCTATGGGCCTAAAATGGATACCCCAATGAGCAAAGGAGCCTTGGGGTGACTGTTCAGGCAGCCAGATGTCTCTATTGTTTCTTAGTTTTGGGTTGCTTGTGCTTCCTATTTAATCAGGTAATATTATACCATTTTCGAGTCTCTGTAGGGTTGAAGATTAGGTTTGTTAATTAATTTCCCATTGTTGTGATAGAATCGTAAATCAGGTACAAAACTCCTGACTCACCAAGATAGAATAGATAACTAAAATATTTTCTCTTGAATATGCCAAAATGCAGATAGACTGGACATTGTAAGGCAATTCTTACCTAATAATTGTTTTTATTATATATAGTATACTGTGTTAGAGTTAAAACCTTCACTATTTAGAATCAAAAAGGAGAATATGTTGTGGAATAATATTTTTTACAGTAAAGATGTATTGCTGTGATTGTTGCAATAGAAAATCTTTGTACAGCCCATAACTGGGCAGGAGAGAGACTGGAATTTTGGGCAGAGAGAGGGAGAGAAAAAACTCTGGGAAGAAGAAATAGTGGAGTTGTATGAAGGATAGTAGGAGATGAGGTAACACCACGCAGGCAGTATGTAGATGAACATAAATGGAGTTAATTTAAACCATAAGAACTGGTTGAGAATAAGCCAAAGTTAAAGCCTAATTTCTCCTAATACCAGCTCACAAGACGGTATTCCAAAGAAAAATTTGACCAAGCCCAGACACCTCTGAAGTCCTGGTTCGTAGGCGCTTGTGACATGGCCTCTTGTGCCAAATAATGCAGATCACTAGACTATTAATCACTCCCAATCCCCAGATTTCTGGAAAAACAGGTTACTTCGCTCTTCTGGCTTTGAACGAAACAATCCTGGGTGCTTCATATACCCTGGGTTTCCTGGAGATTTATGAGGCATGAAAGGATCTTCATGCTCCCAACAGGCATGCCCACTGGGATGGTGGTTCCTCAGGGGCACTGGAGTTTGTGTCTTAAAAGTTTTTCCATAATTTATGGGTGATCCTTTGTATTTATATTCAAGATAGTGTTCAGGCCCCCAGCTGTTACATTCCAGATGGCAGGAGGTAGGAGAAAAGAAGGACCCCCTTCTCTTGCTTTTAGAGGAAAATTTCTTTAATACCTTATCATGCTTAAATCTTGTTACTTAGCATTGGGCCATAGGCCACTCACCTCTAGAAGAGGCTGGGAAATATAGTTTTAACTAGGCTCATTAGTGTTACTCTAAATACGTTTAGGAATCTGGGCCTGTTACTAAGGGGGAGGGAGGTATGTAATTTTTGCTAAGGACCCTATGCAATGATTATGAAACAAATAGGAATATCTCAGAAGCTAATAGAATGAGTAACTGCCTACTCAGTCATCAGCCTTCATTCATTCATTCATTCATTTCATTCATCAAGCATTGAATGATGTGCTGATCTGGGGACAAAGGAAAGTTTCTCCAGGTTTCAGTCTTTTAAAGACAAAGCCACGTCCTTTAATTCAAACAATGTTGAGGGAAAAGTTGTAAGTTTATTATTTTGAAAATGAACTCACCCAGAAGTTGCATGTGTTTTTTGTTTCCAACCTGAACAAAGAGAATTACTTCACGAGGCCATAGAGCTTGGAAATGGACAGTGTTTTCCTGACCAGTGTCAAAAGAGCGCTAGGGAGGACAGAGAGAAAGGCGATGGCCATTCCATACACGGTGAATAAGAAGGAAGCTTATCCAGGTTGGACCAGAGCCAGAGAAGGTAGAGAGGGCTTACGATGGATCTTGACCCTGGTGCACAGAAGGGTGTTGGGGACTTCTTTTTTTTTTTTTTTTTTTTTTTTTAAATTAATTTATTATGTTTTCCATTATTTAAAACAATTTTCAAATTCAAATACACTTTTGATCAGTATTCTTCCTCTCCCTCAAGTCCCTTCAGATCTTTTCCCCATCCCTACCCACCCAACTTTAAGTTCTTTCTTTAACAAGGAAAGCAAAAAATCCTGTACAACAATAAAATCTTCCAAAACTTAGAAACAAGAAAGTCATACCAAGAAAAGAAAGAAAAAAGATTGAAAACAAACAAAAAGCCCAACTTGTAACCAAATAAAACTCAGACAAAATCCCTTGTGGAGTCCAACTATATGTTGTTGGTCAATTACTCCTGAACATGAGGCTTGCCCAAAATTAGTTGACATGCTCAGTGTCACTCATCGTAGAAAACTGATTGTCCTCCCCTAACTGGTATAAGTGATAGTTCAGTTGTTAACCTTTTTTTTTTTTTTTTTTTTTTTTGTCAAAGCCTCCGTTTATTAGGGACAGGGTAAGACTTATCGCCAACCCCCCTGAATGAGGGCTTGGGGAGTAGGGCACAGGAGCATGGAATCTGGCCGCGTGGTCCCAGTCACGTAACCTACATCCGGTCAGGTAGGCCAAGAAGTCAGGAGTTGCCACACCTAGGTTCCCTGGATAGCTGGAATTTAAGGCAGTTCCGCTATCAGATTAGGTTCGTTAGCAATTAGCGAATAGCTAATTGGGTGTGGGTTTTGCCAATAGGACTATTCTTAACATAATTGTGGGTTTGGGGTTCCCTACGCAGGCTCCCCAAGGTGATGGTTTCTGTAACAATCTTTAGGGGGGAAACGGTTCCCAACATATTCCTCCTTTCTTATATAAAGGTAAGAAGTCTAGTAGGTGGAGGGCACCAAGACAGAGTCAACCACGTGGTGTCAGATCTAAAGGAGAAGGGACTGGGACAAGGAGACCCTCCTCTCGACTGGTGGAAGTAATTAACCTCTCCTGGGAACAGAGGGGTGCCTTATGAGTAGCATTAGTTTCTTGGAGCTTCTCAAATAAAAGGTATCTAGTAGGATTAAAGCTAAGCTAAGATCACAGGGCACCCTGTCTTAGGCTATGTGGAGAGCGCCCTCGTACCTAAAAACCATGCCATGTTGAACCGCCTGTAGGCCTCTGTATGGTTTGAAATTTAGGTGAGGATCCACACTAACTCCCGGTCATTGGGCCCCTGTATCTATCATTAATGAAAAATCTGTGAGGTGCCTCCTTAAACAAAAGATATGATATAATTTTGGCACCATTAACTCCATCTCCAGACAAGAAGAAAGGGGCACCTTCCAAACCCAGTATTCACCTTTTAGTCTGGCCCTGGTATGTCCTCCTTCCTAAATGCCTACTCCACAAAAAGTTACGTGTGCTTGCCTGTCATCAATTAGAGGAAGTGAAAAAGGGATCAAAATCTAAAATTCTTAACATATGCATTAAACCCAAACACTTTACAGCATGTGTCAAACCTTTCCCAACATCTATAAGCAGTCTTACAAATATCATTAGATCAATTTCAGTAAGAGTACAATGACATACATTGTTGTCAAATACCACCATTTCCAGACTCTGAGCAACAGTCACAGGAACCCCAATCTTTCCCCTTCTTAAGTGAAGAGGTTAGTATTTTAATTAAAATGAGTTCTGTGTCCCAAAGATTAAAACAGTCTGATGTCCAGTCTGCATCTCAGCTCCAAAGCAGACCAGAGTTCAAGCTGCAGAAGCAGTTTAGCACTTGTGCTTTCAGGGCCGGTGGGATTCCTGGGTGAGGTGAAGCTGGATTCAGCTATCTGAAGCACATCCTGGCATTATCTCAGCCGGGACTCCCTGGACTCAGGAGGCAGGATTGACACCCTGTAGAGTGGAGCAGCAGGTTCTGTTATCAGGGACTCCTCTCCTTAGGGGGCAGGAAAAGCCAGACTAAGGACCTCTCTGCAATCGCCTCAGGAACTCCTCTGTGTCCGTAGCGCAGCCTCGACATCAGGCCCAGCTTTTATTTTCTTTCTGTGAAAAAAGCATAAACATATCCTCGACCCCAAATATATATAGGTGGGTTTTTTCATAATGCATTGCAAGGGGCTTTTCCACCTTTTGCCCTAGCAAAGGTCAGCTTGGTGTTATCATGTCAGATCCGTTTGCATCTGGATCTACTTGCAAGTTTCATAAGTTGCTTTACAAGGAGCCTTATTAGTGCTCCATAATATTTTTTTATTATTATTAGCCATATATGCAGTTCCTCCATTGGAAGAGCCATTTTGTAAAATTTAGCATAAAATCCTTTAAGGGATTTTTTTTGCTATAACATTAGCAAAAAATACAGTTGTGTGATTATTGTAGCAATAATCATCTGGGGATCAAGCCATTTTTTAGCTTTTATCCTGCCCTTTTGTACCAGACAGGCTACTGGTTTAAATTAAGAGTTTAATATCTTAATTGGCAAAACTTGAGAAGATTTTTGCCATAAACAGCATTTTTTCATAAAAATGTTGTAGAATAAGTTTTATATTTAATATGCACACTTGCCATAGCTGCATTATAATTAATATACTGTATTTGTTGATTATTGTATACTTTACCTGTTGATTTATATTTTACCTGTTTGAGTACCTGTTAGGCAGCTTTAAGCTCTCTCTATTGGAAACTGTTTTTTTTTTTTTTTTTATTTTATTTTTCTATTCTAAGATGGCTCCCTTAATTAAGATGTGTGCTTCTCTGCTCCCCTAACCAACCTTCCTTTATCCCAAACATCCCGTTTCCCCAGGTTTCCCCCATCCTCCCCTTCTCACATTTCTCTCCCCCTCTCCCCTCACCCCCCTCCCACCACACCCCCAAGATCCCAAATTTTTGCCCGGCAATCTGGTCTACTTCCATAACCAGGAGGATAGCTATATGTTTTTCTTCGGTTCACCTTCTTATTTAGTTTCTTTAGGATATCAAATTATAGACTCACTGACCTTTATTTATCTCTAGAAACCAATTATGAGTGAGTACATCCCATGTTCATCCTTTTGGGTCTGGGTTACCTCTACTCAGGATAGTGTTTTCTATTTCGCATCCATTTGCATGCAAAATTCGTGGAGTCATTGTTTTTTACCGCTGAGTAGTATTCTAATGTATATATATTCCATACTTTCTTCATCCATTCTTCCATTGAAGGGCATCTAGGTTGTTTCCAGGTTCCCGGCTATTACAAATAATGCTGCGTAGGAACATAGTTGAACAAATATCCTTGTCATATGATCGGGCATCTCGTGGGTATATTCCCAAGAGTGGCATTGCTGGGTCCATGGGTAGGTTGATCCCAAATTTCCTGAGAAAACCGCCACACTGCTTTCCAAAGTGGTTGCACAAGTTTGCATTCCCACCAGCAATGGATGAGGGTACCCCTTTCTCCCACAGCCTCTCCAGCAAAGGCTATCATTAGTGTTTTTGATTTTAGCCATTCTGACAGGTGTAAGGTGATATCTCAATGTTGTTTTGATTTGCATTTCCCTGATCGCTAAGGAGGCTGAGCATGACCTTAAGTGCCTTTTGGCCATTTGAACTTCTTCTGTTGAGAATTCTCTCTTCAGATCAGTGCCCCATTTTTTAATTGGGTTAATTAGCATTTTAAAGTCTAGTTTCTTGAGTTCTTTATATAGTTTTTGGAGATCAGACCTTTGTCTGTTGCGGGGTTGGTGAAGATCTTCTCCCAGTCAGTGGGTTCCCTTTTTGTCTTAGTGACAGTGTCTTTTGCTTTACAGAAGCTTCTCAGTTTCAGTAGGTCCCATTTATTCAATGTTGCCCTTAATGACTGTGCTGCTGGGGTTATACCTAGGAAGCGATCGCCTGTGCCCATCTGTTGTAGGGTACTTCCCACTTTCTCTTCTATCAGGTTCAGTGTGTTCAGATTGATATTGAGGTCTTTGATCCATTTGGACTTGAGTTTTGTGCATGGTGATAGATATGGGTCAATTTTCTTTCTTCTACAGGTTGACATCCAGTTGTGCCAGCACCATTTGTTGAAGATGCTTTCTTTCTTCCATTGTATACTTTTTAGCACCTTTATCGAAAATGAGGTGTTCATAGGTTTGTGGGTTAAGATCCGGGTCTTCTACACGATTCCATTGGTCGACTTCTCTGTTTTTTATGCCAATACCCACTGTTTTCATTACTGTAGCTCTATAGTAGAGTTTAAAGTCAGGGATGTCGTAATGCCTCCAGAAGTACCTTTATTGTACAAGATTGTTTTGGCTATCTGGGTTTTTTGTTATTCCATATAAAGTTGATTATTGTCCTTTCAAGATCAGTGAAGAATTTTAATGGGATCTTGATGGGGATTGCATTGAATCTATAAATTGTCTTTGGTAGGATTGCCATTTTTACTATGTTGATCCTCCCAATCCAAGAGCAAGGGAGATCCTTCCATTTTCTGGTATCCTCTTCAATTTTTTCTTCTAGTGCCTTAAAGTTCTTTGTCAAATAGATCCTTCACTTCTTTGGTTAGAGTTACCCGAGATATTTTATGCTGTTTGTGGCTATCGTGAAAGGTGATGCTTCTCTGATTTCCCTCTCTGCTTCCATATCCTTTGTGTATAGGATCGGGCGACTGATTTTTTGGAGTTGATCTTGTATCCGGCCATTACTAAAGGTGTTTATCAGCTGTAGGAGTTCTTTGGTGGAGTTTTTTGGGGTCGCCTATGTGAGACTATCATATCATCTGCAAATAACGAAAGTTCTAACTTCTTCCTTTCCAATTCGAATCCCCTTGATCCCCTATGTGTTTGTCTTATTGCTTATTGAACTTCAAGCACTATATTGAAGAGGTATGGAGAGAGATGGACAGCCTTGTCGTGTTCCTGATTTAAGTGGGATGGCTTTGAGTTTCTCTCCGTTTAATTTGATGTTAGCTGTCGGTTTGCTGTAAATAGCTTTTTTATTATATTTAAGTATGACCCTTGTATCCCTAATCTCTCCAAGACTTTTATCATAAAGGGATGTTGAATTTTGTCAAAAAGCTTTTTCAGCATCTAATGAAATGATCATATGGTTTTTTCTTTCAGTTTATTTATATGATGGATTACATTGATAGATTTTCGTATGTTGAATCAGCCTTGCATCTCTGGTATGAAGCCTACTTGATCATAATGGATAATGTTTCTAATGTATTCTTGGATACGGTTCGCCAGTATTTTGTTGAGGATTTTTTGCGTCGATGTTCATGAGTGAGATTGGCCTGTAATTCTCTTTCTTGGTTGAGTCTTTGTGTGGTTTTGGTATCAGAGTGATGGTAGCTTCATAAAAGGAATTTGGCAATGACTCTTCCGTTTCTATATTGTGAAATACCTTAAGGAGTATAGGTATTAGGTCTTCTTGGAAATTCTGGTAGAATTCCGCATTGAAATCCGTCTGGTCCTGGGCTTTTTTTGGTAGGGAGGTTTTTGATAACAGCTTCTAATTCTTCGCGACTGACAGGTCTATTTAGATTGCTCACCTGGTCTGATTTAACTTTGGTATATGGTATTTATCTAAAAAAGTGTCCATTTCTTTTACATTTTTCAGTTTTGTGGCATCACAGGCTTTTTAGTAAGATCTAATGATTTCTCTGAATTTCCTCTATGTCTGTGGTTATGTCCCCCTTTTCATTTCTGATCTTATTAATTTGCAGATTCTCTCTCTGCCGTTTGATTAGTTTGGATAGGGGTTTATCAATTTTGTTGATTTTCTCCAGGAACCAGCTTTTTGTTTCATTGATTCTTTGGATTGTTTTCTGTGTTTCTATTTTGTTGATTTCAGCCCTCAGTTTGACTATTTCCAGTCTTCTACTCCTCCTAGGTGAGTCTGCTTCTTTTTTTCTAGAGCTTTCAGGTGGGCTGTTAAGGTCTCCAATGTATGCTTTCTCTGTTTTCTTTAAGTGGGCACTAAGGGCTTTCCTGAACTTTCCCCACTTAGGACTGCTTTCAAAGTGTCCCATAAGTTTGAGTATAGTTGATTCTTTATTTTCATTAATTCAAGGAAGACTTTAATTTCTTTCTTTATTTCTTCTTTAATCCAGGTGTGGGTCAATAGTTGACTATTCAGTTTCCATGAGTTTGCAGGCTTTCTGGGGGTAGCATTGTTGTTGAATTCTAACTTTAGTCCGTGCGGTGATCTGATAAGACACAGGTTGGTTTGGATATTTTTTTGTAACTGTGGAAGTTTGCTTTGTTACCGAGGATGTGGTCAATTTTCGAGAAGGTTCCATGAGCTGCAGAGAAGAAGGTATATTCTTTCCTATTTGGGTGGGAATGTTCTATAGATGTCTGTTAAGTCCATTTGATTCAATACCTCCATTAATTCTCTTATTTCTCTGTTAGGTTTCTGTCTGATTGACCTGTCCATTGGTGAAAGAGGCGTGTTGAGATCTCCCACTATTAGTGTGTGCGGTTTGATGGGCGTCTTTGGTTTTAGTGTAATGTTTCTTTTTTTCCCATATGCTTGGGTGCTTTTATATTAGGGGGCATAGATATTCAGGATTGAGACCTCATCCTGATCAATTGTTCCTGTTATGGTATAAAATATCCCTCTCCATCTCTTCTGATTGATTTTAAGTTTGAAGTCAACTTTGTTAGAAATTAGTATGGCCACACCAGCTTGTTTCTTAGGTCCATTTGCTTGATAAACCTTTTTCCCATCCCTTTACTCTAAGTAGGTGCCTATCTTTGTGGTTTAGGTGTGTTTCTTGTAAACAGCAGAATGTTGGATCCTGTTTGCGTATCCAATCTCTTAGCCTGTGTCTTTTATAGGTGAGTTGAGTCCATTGACATTAAGGGATATTAATGACCAGTGGTTGCTAACTCTGGTCACTTTTTTAGTCATAGGGTTTGTGTGTTTGCTTTCTTTTAGTTGCGCTGGTAAAGGGTGTCTAGAAGTTTGAGTTATTGTGGTCGTGTTGGTCTCCTTGGTTTGTGATTTTCCTTCTATTACTTTCTGTAAGGCTGGATTTGTGGCTACGTATTGTTTAAATTTGTTTTTATCCTGGAAAATTTTGTTTTCTCCATTTATAGTGAACGAAAGCTTGGCTGGGTATAGTAGTCTGGGCTTGCATCCCATGTTCTCTTAGCTTCTGCAGTACATCTATCCAGGACCTTCTGGCTTTCATGGTTTCCATAGAGTAGTCAGGAGTAAGTCTGATGGGTTTACCTTATAAGTAACTTGACCTTTTCCTTTGCAGCTCTTAATATTTCTTTCTTTATTCTGGATGTTTTGTGTTCTGATTATTATGTGGCGAGGAGATGTTTTTTTCTGGTCCAGTCTATTCGGTGTTCTGGTATGCTTCTTGAACCTTCAAAGGAATATCTTTCTTTAGGCTGGGAAAGTTTTCTTCTATAATTTTATTAAATATATTTTCTGAACCATTGAGCTGTATTTCTTCTCCTTCTTGTATCCCAATTATTCTTAGGTTTGGTCTTTTTATGTCCCATATTTCCTGAATGTTTTGTGATGAGAATTTGTTGGTTTTGCTGTTTTCTTTTGATCAGTGTGTTAATTTTTTCTCTATGGTATCTTCAGTGTCTGACATTCTTTCTTCTAACTCTTGTAATCTGTTGGTAGTACTTGTCTCTGCTTGTAGTTCCTGATTCGTTTACCCAGATTTTCCATCTCCAACCTTCCCACTCGGTTTGTGTTTTCTTCATTACTTCCATTTCATTCTTCAGGTCTTGAACCATTTCCCTTACCTGTTTGATTGCATTTTCTTGTTTCTCTTGGTTTTCTTGGGTATCTTTGAGCGATTTATTCATTTCCTCTACCTTTTTGTTTTTGTAATCTCTAATTGTTTATGGCAGTTTTTCACCTCCTGTTTAAGGTCTTCTATTATTTTCAAAAAATTCACTTTTTGGGTCGATTTCTTCTACTTCTTCTGGAGTAGGGTGTACAATTCTTTCTTATTTCGGGATCCCTGGGTTCTGGTGATGTCATGTTGCCTTTCAGGTTGTTGGAGGAATTCTTGCATTGGCGCCTTCCCCATCTCCTCTTTCAAATGAAGCCAAGAGAGGCCTGGTGTCTTGGTCCAGATTTTTGCTGTGACTGAGCTTCTGGGTGTATCTCTTCAGTGTGGGAAGCAAGGTCACGCCTGCTGAGCTTGATCCTGCCCAGTGCGGGAGAAAAATTGGATGGCTCTCCTGGCACCTGGATCCGATCTCCCTGCTGCTTGGGTGTCCTGTGAAAAGGGCCGGGCCCCGCTTGGTGCAGGCCGGCCACCTAGACAAAGGAGCCACCACCCTCCCGAATGCCCTCCAAATTTGGACCCTGTCCCAGCGCCCAAACAGGCTGAGCTGGGAGCTGTTGTGTGGTTCAAAGAGGGGAGGGGGGGCTGTAGAGGTAGTGCAGGAGGGCCTTGGATGCAAGTTGGGTGACAGTAATGGAGAAGAGGTATCAAGGAGTACAGCCCCCAGCCAGACTGGCTCAGGGAGTGCAGGAGGGGTGAGGGGAGCGTCTGAGGCTCCCTGTCCCGGCTCCGCGGCTGAAACACATTCTCACCCCAGCGATGGCCCACCTGGCACCCGGATCCGATCTCCCGCCAAGCCTGGGCGTCCCCGCGGGGGAACAAAGTGGCCGGGCCCGATGCAGTGCAGGCCGGCCACCTAGACAAAGGAGCCACCACCCTCCCGAATCTTTGGCTCTTCGGGACTGTCCCAAGCGCCCAAACAGGCTGTGCTGGGAGCTGTTGTGTGGTTCAAAGAGGGGGAGGGGGTCAGAGGTAGTGC
>CAWTZC010000165.1:0-22263 GCA_963919715.1 Microtus obscurus
TAGATTTATTTATTTTCTGTATATGAGTGTCTTGCCTGGATGTATGTGTATGCACATGTGTATCTGGTGCCTGGGGAGGTCAGAAGAGGGCAGTAGATCCTGTGGAACTGGAGTTACAGGCAGTTCGGAGCTACCACAGGGATGATAGGAACTGAATCTGAGTCCTGTGTAAGAACATCAAGTGACCTTAACCACTGAACCTTCTCTCCAGCCCTGATACCCACTTTTCTTTTCCTGCAGGGAGACTGCTTTGAAGACTGAGACAGAGGAGAGCTCTCACAGGGCGATTTACAACTCCAAGGTCACCCTGGGGCCTGGAAAACCCAGAGCTGCCCAGGCTTGGGTGCAATCCCCTACCTGTTAATCCCCCTCCTGGGATTCTGCACATCCTTCCTCCTCCAGTTTCCATCCTAGGTAGTTCTACAACATCCCTGGGACCGGGATCCCATTGCTGCCACCCTTCCCAAATGACCAGGCCCATAGTTCTCAGCCGTCCTGGCCATGAGCAACTTACACTTGAGGCCAATTTCAGAACGTGTATCTTCCTCAATGCTACTTGTGAGTCTCATCCCATGGCTCTGCGTGGAGAGTGACTTCATCCTAGCCTGCTTGTTCAGGTGGCTGCAGACTCTTGCCAGGTTTTCTCTAGAACACTGTGAGTTCTATTAGACTCCTGTTGGTCTGAAATTTTCCAGTCTTCTCCAGATAGTCAAATGAATGTGCTCCATCCCCTCAGTTCTCGGTGACAAGAGATAGCACAGCACTCCCTGGGAGCTTGGTGGCGGTGCCTAGGCTCAGGCCATACAGAGCCTGCAACACCAGAGTCTGCATCACCCAAGACTGTGTGCATAGCAAAGGTTCAAAAAGGTCACTCCAGATGCCCATGACAAGTGAAAGTCCAAACGTCAAAATAGCCTGAATCCAACAAAGAATCAAAGATGACAATCGGGTTCTATAAGAGGCCATCATAGCACCACAGAGCACACCACCGCTCACACATTTTACAGTAGTTCACCAAATGCTAACCAGAGAGATTAGAAAGATTCGATTAGTTCACAAATACTAAGCCCGTCTTTTAGGCCAAGGCCAAATGAGGTAGCTCTGTGTTGGGATATGCTCTGGTTGGGCCTAAGGTCAGGGTGTGAGGCTGGGCTTAGGTTTAGTGGGGCTGACTTGTGATAGGGTTAGAAGTGTCTCTTTTGCCTTTAGGGAGATGGGGCAGTCACATGGATGCCATTTTTTCCCTTGTTATCCATTTGGGATAAGAATGAAGCTGGGCAGTTCATTAATAAGTTCAACTTATTAAATGAAGTTGCTCACCATGCTAAAGACAGTTCCCTTGTGTAAGTCTTCTGTTTTTCAGTAGTCACCCCCACTATTTCTACAAGAAGAGACTATAAAAACCAGCCTGACATGATCCACTCCTTTCTGGGTTTCTCTATCTATCTGTCTGCCTGTCTGTCTATTTATCTGTCTACCTACCTACCTATCTATCTTTTTCATGCAAACCCTGGAGAAACCACGTTCTTCTTATCACAAGGTCCTAGACATTACACACAAGTCACAGGTGCAATATTGTCAATGTCAGTTTTGCTCAAGACACACAGGTATCAGTACTTCTTGTTGCTGTGACAAAATAGCTTCTGGATGGAACTTAAGACAAGAGCATGATCATATAGCTCATTGTGACGGGAAGGAGTGGTGGCTTGGTGAGACCTTGAAGTGCTCTCTGGTCCCAGCAGAGCCGGAGACCTGGTCTCTCTCTCTCTCTCTCTCTCCCTCCTCCTTCCCTCCCTCTCTCCCTCTGTTTCTCTTTTCATATATATATATATATATATATATATATATGTATATATATATATATACATATATATATATATATATATATATGACATTTTAAGTAGTTGGAAAGGGAAAACCCTAAGAAGGATGTCCAGAATATTCCTATTCTGTATTTGATGGCTCAATAATGCCTTCTTTTAAAAAAAGGCTTAATGCCAGACAAGTAACCAGTCCTAGATGTCAGAGCAGGACTAGCACTGACTAGAGCTTCACAGTCCCTTGAGGAACCAGACAGAGTTTGGGCTCCAGCAGTCTCAAAGGTCAATGTTGGGTAGGGTTATAACTTCTGAGGTCCCCACAGTCACTATAGGACCAGGAGTCTGTACTCTTATGATACCAGAATATAGATGTGGTCTTTAGGTTCGACCCTCCACCATCAGCCAGTGCACAGATCTCAGTGAGTCCGGTGTTTGAACTCTTGTCTTGAGCATGTTCAGAAAAATCCAAAGAATGACTTGGGTTTTGACTCCAGTTGGTCTTCTTGGTGCTCAGCTTGCAAACTTACCCTTGATCCTGTTGGCCTAGAGCCAAGACAGGATGACCTCAGTGACTCCATTTGCCAATAACACCAAGTTTGACCAGCTGACCTTCTTACAAACACCCCTCCAGGGAGAGTAATTGAAAACAGAACCTCCAATGAATTTGGAAGAAGGGGAAGTCAACATTAAAGACAAACATATTCAAAAAGATATGCAAAACACTACAGAAAAAAAACCCTCAATGGATAGGTTACAAACACCACCCATGATCCATCCACAAATGACTAACTCCCCCTATAAAGGAATAAAAAAAATCACAGCGATAGCTGACATTGTAAGATGGAATTTGGAGTCTTACTCTTTAAAAGAATTAGGGGTCACATAGAAGATTCAAACACACATGCACACGAATTAAGGAACTCTGTCTAAGACTTCAACAAGATAGTTTCCAAAGTGACTTCAACAGTTAGTAAATTGGAGGAGAAAAGTCCCAAATGTGGATTAAAATTCAACAAGGAGGTTGAAACATCAGAATACAACCAAACAGAAATACTTGAAATGACAGAGATACTCAATCAAATACAAACCACATCAGATAGAATTGTTAACAGACAAGGCTGTGCAGAAGAATGAATTTGAGGAATGAAGGACAAAATAGAGACAATATTACAAACAGACATATGGAAGGAAAAATATTAAGGAGCATTAATGGTATTTCCAAGAATTTTGGGGCACATTCAAGGGGTCTGTCTTAGTTTGGGTTTATATTGCTGTGAGGAGACACCAAAAGACATGGCAACTCTTATAAAGGAAAATATTTAATTGTGACTAACTTACAGTTCTGAGGTTTAGTCCGTTATCATCATGGTGGGACATGGTAGCATTCAGGCAGAGATGGTGCTAGAGAAGGAGCTGAAAGTTATACATCTTGACCAAAGGCAATAGGAAGTAAACTATCACTGGCTGTTACTTGAGTAAAGAAGACCTCAAGTCCCATCTCCACAGTGACACGATTCCTTCAACAAGGCCACACCTACTCCAACAAAGCCACACCTACTCCAACAAGGCCACACCTACTCCAACAAGGCCACACCTACTTCAACAAAACCACATCTTCTAATAGTCCCACTCCCTATGGGGGCCATTTTCTTTCAAATCACCACACTGTCAAACCTGGGAGTTCATGGTGTAGGAGAAGGAACAGAAATAAAACTAAATGGAATCGAATATTAATAGCACATGGTGCACAGACAAACATACAGGCAAAACATTCATACACATTTTTTTTAATTTAGAGGAGATTATAGGGGGGAAGATAATGTAACAATTTTAAACATTTATGCACCAAATATCAGAGTTGCTAATGTCATAAAACAAACATTAAAAGGCATAATTGACCATATAGGCCATGACACAAAAGTAGGGATTTCAACACCCCAATCACATATTTAGATAGATTCTCCAAAACAAAAATAAGCAAAGAAACTTCAGAGCTAAAATATTCTATGAATCAACTGGACTTAAACACACATATAACGAGTGTTGTGCCAACACATATGGAGTGCATAATTTTCTGAGTGGCACATGGAACATCCTCCAAAATTGATGATATCATAGGACACTGTGGTGGTTTGAATGATAACAGCCCTCATAGTAAGTGGCACTATTAGGGTGTGTAGCTTTGTTAGAGTAGGTGTGGCTTGTTGGAAGAAGTGTGTCACTGAGAGTATGTTTTGAGGCTTGTGAAGCTCAAGCTATGCCTAGTGTCTCACTCTCTCTTTCTGCTGCCTGCTGATCCATCATTGAAGGCTTTTGAAAAACAAGCAACCAATTACAAACATCAAGAAAGTGGGGAAGAAATTAGTGAGGTAGAGACTAAGAGAACAATGCATGATCAACCAAACAAAAAGCAGGCCCCTTGAAAAAAGTTAATAAAATGGACAAACTCTTAGCTAATCTGACAAAAAGAAAGAAGGAAAAGGCATGAATCAACAAAACTGAAATGGGAAGTGTGTGGTTACAACAGACTTCCGTGAAGTCCAGGACATAACTGAAGAATATTTCTTAAAATATTCTTTGAAAATATTGGAAAACCTAGCAAATTAGATAAATGTCTCTATACATATGACCTACTAGAACGAAATCCAGAAGATATAAGTCATTTAAACAGACCTATTACAAGCAACAAGATGAAAGATATAATCAAGAATCCTCTCCAAGAAAAGCCAGGTGGATTCACTGCTGAAGTCTATCAAACTCTCAAGGAAGATCTCGTAGAAATTCTTAACTTGTTCCACGAAATAGTGAAAAAAACACTACCAAATTGACTCTAGAAAACATTACCCATTACCAAACCAGACACAGACAAAAAATAAAGGAAAATTACAGAGCAATTTCTTAATAAACATAAATGCAAAGTTCTCAACAAAATACTTGCAAACTGAATTCAGGAATACATTAAGATGTCTTTAAAGGGGCTAGAGATATGGTTCAGCAGTTAAGAGCACTTGCTGCTCTTTTAGAGGACCTGAGTTCAATTCCCCAGACCCATATGGACATACACAACCATCTGTAATTTCACTTCCAGGGAATCTGATGCCCTCTCCACAGGAACCAGGCATACACATGGCACACAGACATACATGTAAGCAAAACAAAGCAAAAAGTTTCTGAACCTGAATAAATTCTTTGATATAGACAGAAAAAAAAATCATTGTATAAGAATCCATTTCCAATACATTTGCAATTGAAGATAATTACATAAAATAAAGAGAAAAAAATGTTTGGAGGGAAGAGGGTCTCACTATCTCTAGAAGAAAAGGAGGAAATGCACATGTAACTGTTGATAACAGTTGAGGAGAGAGGAAGGTCTGGGTACGAGAGAGGACAGCACAGCAGACACCTGTATGCTAGTATTCAGTAGACTAAAGCAGGAGGGTGGAGAGTCAAGGCCAGCCCAGGGCTGTAAAGTAAGACCTAGTCTCCAGTGCCTGGCGGTGGAGGCACACACCTTTAATCACAGCAGTTGAAGGCAGAGGCAGGTGGATCTCTGTGAGTTCGAGGCCAGCCTGGTCTACAAGAGCTAGTTCCTGGACAGGCTCCAAAGCCTCAGAGAAACCCTGTCTCGAAAAAAAAACAAACAAACAAACAAAAAGACCTAGTCTCCATAAATGGATTAATTAAGTGACTACATTAACATGTAAATAAATATATGGAGGTTTGCATCCTTCCTCACAGAGCTCTGCCTCTGCTGGAATTAAAAGGCATGTGCACCACACCCGTCCATTTTTTCCTCTTTATTTTTCTTCTGTCCATGTCAAGGGATTGACTGACTTAGTTATATCATATATTTTGAGACATAGTCTTTTTATGTTGCTCAGGCTGGCCCCAAACTCTCAAACCTCCTGCTTTAACATGCCAAATGTCTGAGACTACAGGCATGCACCATGGTACCCAACCTCTTTTGGAGTCTCACAAGCCTTCTCATAGGGTCAACCGCATTGTTTGTAGGGCCCAGTGTGGAAATGGAAGGGTAAGGCCTTCTGTTCAAAAATGACTGTGAACATTCAAACAGCTACATCAGAGGATTAAGGCAAGCATGAGAGCTATTTGACAAGTGCCAGAGTCAGGCGTGTGACAGACTCTAATCCCAGCACTTGGAGGTCTGAAGCAGGATGACCGTGAGTTTGAGGTCATCCTTGGCTATATAGTGGGTTCAAGGCCAGTCTGGGTTATCTGAGACCCTGCCTGAAATTAATCAATTAACTCACTTAAAATTTTAAAAACAAATAGAGTGTAAAGCCAGGCATGGCTGCCAAGGTTTCTGGCCCATCATGCTTGCCCTGTGGTCTGCATCTACCAACTTCCTCATCTTTCTCTAATGCCCCAATCCCTCACTGTTATCTCTTCCCAGATATGTTCTTTCCGTCACCCTCAGCCTCACGCCCCACCTCTCCACCTTGGATTAGCCTGTGCACCCCATGTTGCAAACACGTCCTGACTCTCTGTTCTTGTGTCTTTCCGACACTGGAGCCCCAGGGTCACCAGTGTTGTTCTTCTCCACCTGATGTCTGAGTCATCCCTGTGAAGGGGCGTGGGCGTGGTCAGATGCTCCCATTGTGGTTTGTTCTTCCCAACCAAGAGCTTCCCCCAGTTTTCTCTGAAGTGTCTGAGGGTGGCCAGATGTGGCGGGGCACACCTGGGATCACAAACACAAACATGACTTTGATGCCAGCCTCGGCTACCTAGCGCATTCGATGCCGGCCCTCACTACGGAGCAAGAGCTTCTTTCAAGAAACAGAAATAAATGGCGTAAAATAAGTAAAACGAATGATGCAGGACGCCACCCTTCCCCACAGCACACGCTGACTTTCTCCAGAAGAAACACTCTGCTCTCTGAGGCGGCACATTTTTCTTTCTTATTAAGGCGTGGTTCTCAATCTGTGGGACGCGACCTCTTTGGGGGTTGAATGACCCTTTCACAGGGGTCAACTAAGACTATCTGTATATCAGATATTTACATTAGGATTCATAACAGTGGCAAAATTACCGTTACAAAGTAGCAACAAAAATGATATTACGGTTGGGGGGTCAGCACAACGTGAGGAACTGTATTAAGGATTGAGGCATAAAGGTCACCCCAGAGTTACTGTGTTCTGAAAACCTTCTGCTTTGTCTACTTTTATTCCAAAGAGCTCCTTGGTAGCCTGATTTTTTTTTTCTTCTGCTTTCTTTTGGGATTTTGAAACAGGGCCTCGTGTAACCCAGGTTGACCTCCAACTCATTATTTAGTTGGAGCTGGCCTTGAACTCCTGGCCCTGCTCTGTGTCCAGTGGTACTGGGGTTAGTAATGTGCATACCACATGTGGCTCCTATGGTTTCTGACTGAGACATCTAGAACCATTTAAACAATGATATGTTTCCCTCATTTCTTTCTTTGGCAGAAGGTAGACAGAGTTACTGTCATCCCAACGTATTTTGCTAGGTCAAAGAGCAAGGAGGCAGGCTGGCTAGTGGTGCATGCTTGTGATTCCAGCACCAGGGAAGCTGAGCCAGGAGGGAGGAAGGCCGTGAGTTCAAAGCCAGCCAGGGCTATATCAAAAGACTCAAGGGAATAAAACAGAAAGCAAAGAGCAAAGATGAAAGCCCACCTCTGAGGGGCTGGGTGGTGAGGAAGGCCTTTGTGGTACTTGGTCAGGTCTTTGTTTATGTTTTGATCTGTCCCTTTGTTCCTTGGCCACAGCACTTCCTTCCAGGATAAGCAGGGGACTTCAGCAGCCTCTAAGCTTATGGTGAAGGGTCAGTGGGAGCAATACATTGCCATTCAGCCATTACACCAGTTTTGTCCCGAAGCTACACTGTCTGTTCTCCTACCCCAGCCGTCCTTCAGGCCACCTCGTCCCCGTCTGCACCACGTGAAACCCACATCCCTCCACCACAGACTGCACACCCTGTGTCTGCACACCCAGGTTTCCCTCTCATCCCTTAGTCTTGCCCATCTCCTTCAAAGCTCTCTGGCACTGACTCTCCTCATTCTGTCAGCCCGCTCTTCCTCTTCCTTCTCTCCTCCCTGCGCAGAAACATCCCACGCCTCCCATCCGAACATAATCCTCCCTTCCCATCGCCCTGACCTTGTCGTTGCGGTAGTCCGTCGCTTTACAGCCGAATGAATTGAACAAATATCCCTCGCACTCTGTCTGCACTTCCTCACCTCCCACGCATGCGCAGCCCACGGCACTCTGGTTTCCTCCTGACCTCGTCACTGAAACCACTTTGACAAAGCCTCCTTTGGCAGAACCCAGTGGGGCGCACTCAATCTTTTTCTCACTGTACCTCTCCAGGAGTGTCTCTGGTTAAATACCCCTTTCTTCATGCAGCTCGCTCCCCGGGGTTTCCACACCTTCCTCTCCTCATCCTCCTCTGTTTTTGGCACTCTGCTCTTGTGGAAGCACCTCAGTTTGGACCTTCCCCCTTTATGCCTAGCCCCAATCATGGAGAGAGCATAGCGAACAACTCACAAAGCGGGACATGAACTTAGGGTTCCATTAATGTAACTGATAGCCAGGAGTTAACCTGAACCCCAGCGTCACGTTTAATCAAGAGCCTGCTGAACTCAGCACGGAGGTACCTCAGCACTTAGATGCCATGCTCTACAGCATCAAATAAATGAGAACAATTCCAGTCTATGAGTCCGGAGGGAGCCAGGCTTGCGGCCAATTGGCTTATTATCCCTCCGTTCACAGCCGCTCCCGCTTTTGAGAACATTGGTCCCACAGCTCTCCCAATGCTCTCTCACCTCAAACCATAGCCTCCATCACCAGGGAGTGTGCTATTTCTGAGTCTTTGAAAAGAGAAACACAGGTCCCTGTGTCTGCATGCTTTCACAGATGACGCTGCGACTTCTGTGCCACAAAATCCAATGGTCAGTTGTTGGGGTCCGGTGCTAGCCCAGACTCTAAATTATTTCTCCGGACCAGACCCCAACATAAACTATCTCTCTCTTGACTAGCGTGGAGGCACAGGAATAAAGACACAACTCACGTGGCTTCATCAGAAGGGAGATTCTCAGTGTCCCCTCATAAAGTCCTGAGTTCACATCCTGAAGAATTCCTCCCACTTTATTCTCCAAACAGCCTTATATATCAAAACATAAACTGAGGGGTAGAATCATTAGCATTCCTAGGTAACCAGGTGAATGTCTTTTAGTCACGTCCACAACTACCTATCTGCTCTGTATGCTAGCTGTCACGTAGGTGTGAATCAGAATCTCTGTCAGGCATCCTCCAAATTACAAAGAAAGAAGCAAAAACAACATCCTGACCTTTTGTTAGATATTGACAGCCTGTCTGGAAGGTTATGTGACCACTTCAGGTGGAGAACTATGGCTTCATAGCCTGGCTACCATACCATATAGAAATATGGGCCAACAGTCAGTTCTCAGGCTTCCTGCTCCATCCCCTGTAAGCAGTGGAGATATACTCAATTCTTATCTGTCCTTTACTCTCCTCACCTGGCTTCCAGGTCCTCTTTCTCCCTTGTTTTGCACCTCACTGCAAAAAACTCCTTTGCAGTCTTCCTCAGCCACTTCAAGAGGCTTTGGGCACTGGTGATATTTCTTCTCCTTCTTTCGGTTGGCGTTAAATCCCCAGTAACCCTTAGTTTCCTTATTATCTGAATCAATGATTCCATTTCCTCTCCATTTTAAATTTGAAAAATATTGGATGTGGCCACTTGACAGTGGTGGCATATGTCTTTAATCCCAGCACTCAGGAGGCAGAGGCAGGTGGATTTCTGTGAGTTCTAGACCAGCCTGGTATACAGAGTAAGTTCTAGGACAGATAAGGCTACACAGAGAAACCCTGTCTCAAACAGAAAAAAAAAATAGATGTGTTCATTTTTTATCTTATATGTGAGTGTTTTGCTGGTATATTTGTATGTGCAACACTCGTATGTCTGGTTCCCTTGGAGGTCAAAAGAGTATGTTGATTCCTTCGGCCTGGAGTTATGGACGTTTGTCAATGACTATGTGGTTGCTGGGAATCAAACCCAGGTCCACTGGAAAAGCAACAAAGTGCTCTTAACCATTGAGCATCTCCAGCTCTCAATCTTTAATTACTAGCTATGATGCTTTATTGCAATATCTTTGTGTTCAGTTTAAGAGGTGGAGTATCTTTGGGGCGAGCTGGGCCCCAACTTAGGGTATGTCAATTTTAAGGAGCTTGGTTGTGAAACAATTTGGTGTGATTTCGATCATCTTTCTTGTATTCATTGAGCTATGGAATTGTGTTGGGGCTGGTAAGGTGGATCACTGGTAAAGGTCACACACATCTAGTGACCTGTTTATTTTGTGTTTTAAGATTCCATTTTATCTCCATCTTTAATTTAAAAAATATTAGATGTAGCAATATTTTGCAAATCCATGCAATCCATATAAATATGGAGGAGAGAACTGAGACCTACAAAATGTCTTCTGACCTACACATACACACACACATGCAAATGCATGCACACACACAAATGTGTGCACACACGCACACTGCCCATCAGCTATTTAATTTGTTTTTTTGGCTGACATCCACATTAAGACTTTCTTTTCATATTGAATGCTCAGTTCTAATTGAGACATATTTCAATTAGAAAGAACATCATGGAAGAGGGGGTAGAAAAAACTGTAAGAGCAGGAGGATGGAGAGCATGGCTGCGGGATGGGGTCTTCTAAGAGTCTTCTCTCTCTATCTCCCCAGTTTGGGGCTTACAGATGTGTGCCAGTGTACCTGGATTTGTCTCATAGGTGCTAAGACTTAAGCATTATTCCCGGTGATCGCACAGCAAACATTTTATTGACTGAACCATCTCCTTGGCCCCAACATCTTAGTTTTTTTTTTTATTTTTTTTAAATATTTATTTTATTCATTTATTATGTATACAATATTCTGTCTGTGTGTATGACTGCAGGCCAGAAGAGGGCACCAGACCTCTTTACAGATGGTTGTGAGCCACCATGTGGTTGCCGGGAATTGAACTCAGGACCTTTGGAAGAGCAGGCAATGCTCTTAACCACTGAGCCATCTCTCCAGCCCCCAACATCTTAGTTTTGAAAGAGAAAGGTATATTAATTGTTTATGGATTCATAGAACTTCATCTAGAAACTAGGATTGCCCAACTCCATCCCTTATTTTACAAAGCTAGAAATGAAAATGAAAGCCTAGGAGAATGATGGTACACAGCTGTGACCTCAGCATCTAAGAGGGTTAGTAGGAAGACAGATTTCAAGGCCAACCTGAACTACATATCAAGTTCCATTCCAGCCTGGGCTACAGAGCTAAAACCTCTCCACCCCCCCTCCCTCGTGTGTGTGTGTGTGTGTGTGTGTGTGTGTGTGTGTGTGTATCCAAGTTAGCAAGTTGCTAAGCATTTGGGGTCCCTTACCTTGACAAATACACCATAATAACGGCAGGATTAAGAATATCTAAATGCTGCTGAAAAAGCATTCGACAAAATTCAACACCCCTTTATGATAAAGGTATTGGAGAGACTAGGGATACAAGGGTCATACCTAAATATAATAAAAGCTATTTACAGCAAGCCGACAGCTAACATTAAATTAAATGGAGAAAAACTCAAAGCCATCCCACTAAAATCAGGAACAAGACAAGGATGTCCACTCTCTCCATACCTCTTCAATATAGTGATTGAAATTCTAGCAATAGCAATAAGGCAACATAAGGGGATCAAGGGGATTCGTATCGGAAAGGAAGAAGTTAAGCTTTCGTTATTTGCAGATGATATGATAATATACATAAGCGACCCCAAAAACTCTACCAAAGAACTCCTACAGCTGATAAACACCTTTAGTAATGTGGCAGGATACAAGATCAACTCCAAAAAATCAGTTGCCTTCCTATACACTAAGGATAAAGAAACAGAGAAGGAAATCAGAGAAGCATCGCCTTTCACGATAGCCACAAAGAGCATAAAGTATCTTGGGGTAACCCTGACCAAGGAAATGAAAGATCTATTTGACAAGAACTTTAAGTCTTTGAAGAAAGAAATAGAAGAGGACACCAGAAAATGGAAGGATCTCCCTTGCTCTTGGATTGGGAGGATCAACATAGTAAAAATGGCAATTCTACCAAAAGCAATCTATAGATTCAATGCAATCCCCATCAAAATACCATCAAAATTCTTCACAGATCTGGAGAAGACAATAATCAACTTTATATGGAGAAACAAAAAAACCCAGGATAGCCAAAACAATCTTATACAATAAAGGAACGTCTGGAGGCATTACCATCCCTGACTTCAAACTCTATTACAGAGCTACAGTATTGAAAACAGCTTGGTATTGGCATAAAAACAGAGAAGTTGACCAATGGAATCGAATAGAAGACCCTGACTTTAGCCCACAAACCTTTGAGCACCTGATTTTCGATAAAGGAGCTAAAAGTATACAATGGAAAAAAGAGAGCATCTTCAACAAATTGTGCTGGCAAAACTGGATGTCAATCTGTAGAAAAATGAAAATAGATCCATATCTATCACCATGCACAAAACTCAAGTCCAAGTGGATTAAAGACCTCAATATCAGTCCGAACACAATGAACCTGATAGAAGAGAAAGTGGGAAGTACTCTACAACACGTGGGCACAGGAGACCACTTCTTACGTATAACCCCAGCAGCACAGTCATTAAGGGCAACATTGAATAAATGGGACCTCCTGAGACTGAGAAGCTTCTGTAAAGCAAAGGACACTGTCGCTAAGACAGAAAGGCAACCCACTGACTGGGAGAAAATCTTCACCAACCCTGCAACTGACAAAGGTCTGATCTCCAAAATATATAAAGAACTCAAGAAACTAGACCGTAAAAGGCTAATCAACCCAATTATAAAATGGGGCTCTGAGCTGAACAGAGATCTCTCAACAGAAGAAGTTCAAATTGCCACAAAAGACACCTAAAGTCATGCTCAACTTCCTTAGCGATCAGGGAAATGCAAATCAAGACAACTTTAAGATACCATCTTACACCTGTCAGAATGGCTAAAATCAAAAACACCAATGATAGCCTTTGCTGGAGAGGTTGTGGGGAAAGGGGGTACACTCATCCATTGCTGGTGGGAATGCAAACTTGTGCAACCACTCTGGAAAGCAGTGTGGAGGTTTCTCAGGAAGTTCGGAATCAACCTACCCATGGACCCAGCAATACCACTCTTGGGAATATACCCAAGAGAGGCCGTATCATACAACAAAAGTATATGCTCTACTATGTTCATAGCAGCATTGTTTGTAATAGCCAGAACCTGGAAACAACCTAGATGCCCTTCAATTGAAGAATGGATGAAGAAACTATGGAATATATACATATTAGAGTACTACTCAGCAGTAAAAAACAAGGACTTCTTGAAGTTTGCAGGCAAATGGATGGAAATTGAAAACACTATCCTGAGTGAGGTAAGCCAGACACAAAAAGAAAAACATGGGATGTACTCACTCATATTTGGTTTCTAACCATAAATAAAGGACATTGAGCCTATAATTCGGGTTCTTAGAGAAGCCAAATAAGAAGGAGAACCCAAAGAAAAACATATAGTCATCCTCCTGAATATGAACCTTCATCAGGCGATGAAAGGAGACAGAGACAGAGACCCATATTGGAGCACCAGACTGAAAGCTCAAGGTCCAAGTCAGGGAGTGGAAGGAGAGAGAGCACGAGCAGGGAGCTCAGGACCACGAGGGGTGCACCCACACACTGAGACAGTGGGGATGTTCTGTCGGGAACTCACCAAGGCCAGCTGGCCTGGGTCTGAAGAAGCCTGGGTTAAAACCGGCCTTGGTGAACATAGCAGACAATGAGGACTAAGGAGGACTACTGAGACCTCAAGAACAATGCCAATGGGTTTTTGATCATACTGCACCTATTGGCTTTGCGGGAGCCTAGGCAGTTTGGACCTGCCTAGACCTGGATAGAGGTGGGTGGTCCTTGGACTTCCCACGGGGCGGGGAGCCCTGATTGCTCTTTGGGCGAATGAGGAAGGGGGATTTGATTGGGGGGAGGGGGGAGAAGGGGAGGCGGTGGTGGGGAAGGGACAGAAATCTTTAATAAAGAAAGAAAGAAAGAAAGAAAGAAAGAAAGAAAGAAAGAAAGAAAGAAAGAAAGAAAGAAAGAAAGAAAAAAAAAGATACTTATACCTTGGGCTGGAGAGATGGCTCAGAGGTTAAGGACACTGACTGCTCTTCCTGAGGTCCTGAGTTCAATTCCCAGCAACCACATGGTGGCTCACAACCATCTACAATGAGATATGGTGCTCTCTTCTGACATGGAGGCGGAACACTGTATTGTATATGTAATAAATAAAATCTTTAAAAAAAAAAAAAAAGAATATCTAAATGCTAGAGTTTCCAATTAAACTCAGCAAAATTTCAAAGACTGTTGAATTCTCTGTCCAGCTGCTATGTTGAGGGATGAGCAATGTTTAAATACTTAACAAAATGAGGATACACATTCTTCCTTAATTATCATGTATTTGGCTTGTATAACACTTCGGTCTCTATTCCCTATAGTTGCAGGATCATGATTTGGATCATGATTTGCCCTTACTTCAGCAAACTTGACTTCAGATCCTAATGATCCCAGGAGCAGTGCAGGATCCAGAGACGAGGACTTAGAAGCCAGGAGAGCAAACAGACGTGAAGGGAACAGGACTATGGATCCCTAGGGACCTTAAATCCAATCTCCTTTGCAAATCAAGCTGTTAGCACCCAAGAGTTATTTGCTCTGCTCTTGGCTGCCTTCCACATTCGATCTTGATATTGAATACTCAGACCTAATTAAGGCATCTATATCATTCCCTCCAAGGCACAGGGAACATCAGGGGGGAAGAAGACCTTCAGAGCTGGAGGGTAGAGAGGGTTTGCTGTGCATGCTGTCTTCTGGATATGTGATTATGGGATGGATGGCTGTCATAACCACAAATACACAGCAGCTGTGGCTACTATGCCAGGCCCGCATGCGCACACACAATGCACACAGAGAGGTGGGGGAATAGGAGGGTTCTATAAGAAAGCAGGCTGAGCAAGGCAGGGGAAACAAGCCAGTAAGCAGCACCCCTCCACGGCCTCAGCATCAGCTCCTGCCTCCAGGATTCCTGCCCTGCTTGACCTCTTATCCTGATTTCATTCAGTGATGAACAATGATGTCAAAGCAGAAACCAAACAAATGCTTCCCTTCGCAACTTCTTTTTGAACATGGTATTTCATCACAGCATTAGAAAGCCTAACCAAGACACAATCACATAAGTGCGTTAAACGTGTTGAAATTGTAACACCCCATCTACCCTCTTATCCTCCTCCTCTCACTGATTCCCTTCTTCCTAACTTACAGAACCCACCACCACCGGCCCAGAGATGGCACCACCCACAATGGGCTTGGCCTTGATCGCTAATTAAGAAAACGGTCTACAGGCTTGCCTACAGCCTCATCTTACGGAAGCATTTTCTTAATTGAAGCTCCCTCCTCTCAAATGCCTTTGGTTTGTGTGAAGTTTCTACCCAGAATAATGAGTATACAAAATATCATTAGGGATCATTCTGTTCCTGTTTTTTTGACCAGTATTATTTACTTTTCCACTGGGTCTCTGGATTATCTAGTCTCTGGTCTTTGGTCACCCAAACAATATCAAGTATGGGTTCTATCTTCTGGAGTGGGGGCCTTCAGTCAAATCAGACATTAGTGGGTTACTCCCCCAAGCTTTGTGCCACCATTGCTCTAGCATATTTGGAAGGTAGGACCGATTGTGAAGCAAAGATTTTGTGGCTGGGTTGGTGTTTATGTTTCTCTTTTGCTAGCCTGAAGAGGCACCTTCCTGTACCAAAGATACTAGAACATGGTGGTGAAGTTTCTATGTAAGTACTCGCTCAAACTCTCCATGTTCAGTGAGTTGTGTGGGTGTTGTCTTCAGCAATGGGGCCTTCCTTGCTGTCAGTTTGTGGAGAGCGACCTATTGTCTTAACAATAGGATGGGTTGTTTGGGGATTTCCATGGAACCCTCTTAGCCAACAACTCAATTGGATGTAACCCAGTCCCGATACTGGAAGCTTTGTTTGGTGACAAGAGATGGCCATCTGGGACTCCGTATCCCTGACTATCTGGAGACTTCATTGGGATTGCCTTCATAGATTTTAGGAAGTTTCCACTGCACTGGGTTTCCATACCACACCTCCAATGCCCCCCAATTCTCAATATCTCTCCCTCAATCCTCTCTCCTCTTCCCTTCACCACCTGAACCTCACATTCCTTCTGATCCCCGTTCCACCCATGAAATCTATTCTACTTCCCCCTCCCCAAAAGGTCCTTGTATCCCCCTGGTCCCTTCCTCTATGCCTAACATCTATGGATTGTAGCTTGGTTATCATTTATTTAATGACTAATATCCACATATAAGCAAATATATACCATATTGGTATTTCTGGATTCAGGTTACCTCACTCAGGATAGTTTTTTCTAGTTACATACATTTTCCTGTAAATTTCATGTCATTTTTACTCCATTGAGTAAAAGTGCCACATTCGGTTTATCCATTATTCTGTCGAGGGACATCTAGGTGGTTTCCAGTTTCTGGCTATTATGAATAGAGCAGTAATAACTGAGCAAGTATTTTTGTGGTAGGATGAAGCATCCTTTGGGTATATGCCCAAGAGTGGTGTAGCTAGATCTTGAGGTAGATGAATTCCCATCTTTCTGACAAACTGCCATAGTAATTTTCATAATGACTGTATAAGGCACCAGCAATGGATGAATGTTCCCCTTGCTCCACATCCTGGACAGTCTGAGCTGTCATGTGTGTTATTGGTCCTAACCATTCGGCAGGTGTAAGATAGAATCTCAAATTTGCATTTCCCTGATGGCTGAATATTTTGAACATTTTTAAAGTGTTCCTCAGCCATTTGAGTTTCCTCTATTGAGAATTCTATTTAGAAATGTACTCCATTTTTTCCCATTGGGTTGTTTTTTTCTTTTTGATATCTAGTTTCTTGAATTCTTCATATATTTTATATATTAGTTATCTATCGGATGTGGAGTTGATAAAAATCTTTTCCTATTCTGTATCCTGCCACTTTGCCCAATAACGGTGTCCTTTGCCTTACAGAAGCTTTTCAGTTTCATGAGGTCTCATTTATTAATTGTTGATCCTAGTGCCTGCTCTATCAATGTTGTGTTCAGAAAGTCTTTTCCTATAGCAGTAAGTTCAAGACTAACCCCCCCACTTTCTCTTCTACTAGATGCAGTGTATCGGGTTTTATGTTGAGGTCTTTGATTCAATTGGAGTTGAGTTTCTGCAGGGTAAAAAAGTGTGGGTCTATTTGCATTCTTCTACATGCAGACATCCTTTTGTTGACATTTGTTGACCATGATGGCTTTTTTCCCCAGTGTGTATTTCTGGCTTCTTTATCAAAGATCAGGTCTCCATAGGTGTATGGATTTATGTCTGGGTCTTCAATTCGATTCCATTAGTCAATGTATCTGTTTTTATGACCATGCCTTGTTGTTTTTATTGCTATAGCTCTGTAGTACATCTTGAAATCAGGGGATGGTGAGACTTCCCCCCCACAGAAGTTCTTTTATTGGTCAGGATTGTTTTAGCTATCCTGGGTTTTTATTTTCCATATGAAGCTGAGAATTGTCCTTCTAAGATTTGTGAAGAATTGTCAACTAAGCTTTTACATGGGTGCCAGGATCCAAACTCAGGCCCTCACGTTATTGATTGTCCCACACCCACGGTGGCATCTCTCTAGTCCCTGTCTAACACTTTAAACAAGTAAGCTTTCTCCCGTGTTCCCTACAAGCCTAGACTTGCTCATCTCTTGTCATGAGCCAGTGCTGGGCACAGAACAGCTACTATCAGCGCTGAAGTTCACAGGATGAGCAGTCAGAGGAACAAGGAAGAGGCAGTCTGGCAGGAGCAAAGGACAGCCAGCGTACCTGGGGATTTCCCAAACCATGGCTTCCCTCCAGTGACTAGGTGTTGCAGGTGTCCCTGCACAGGTGTGGCAAGAGATAAAAGCTGACAGAGACAGGGACCTAGACCCTGACAAAGGGTTAACTGAGGACAAGACTGACCTGGGGCTTACAGGGCGGGGGGTTTTCCATAAAGGAAACCCAAACCTTCGGCAAACAGGAAAGAAAGAGAATCCTCTCTAGTGTCTCACGGATGACTGGATAGACAAGAGCAGAATCTTTGTTGTTAGCTAAATGTCTGCTTCTTGGTTCCCAGGCACAAGTTTTCCTACAGTCAGCCCTGGGTTGCCTCGATTTACCAGCTTACCCTAACTATGGCTAAAATAATTTCAAATAAACATGATCTCATGGAATGGGAAGTGGAAAATAAGGATGGTGAACCAGAAAACCAGAAAATTCTGGACTATGGGGACAAAGTATTAGAAAAGTGGGTGGGGGGGTGTGATTTTTTTTTTGTAACTTGTCTGCAACATGGCAAATGTATTTGCAAGCTTCTTGCTAAAACTAGGAAGAAGAATTCCTTAAATCACCAGAGGGCATGTGGAGAAGAGCTGTGTGGTGCTCATGGTTTCTAGATCACAGGGGTGGCGTGTTACCAAGTTCACTATGTTTAATAGACTGGGTTCCTTTTTCATTTTCAGGAAGGGAAAAATATTCCCAAGTGTAACTTGGTTTCCCCAGACCTGTAAGGACCTTGGGTTATGAGGTTACATGACAACAGCATTCAGGTCATTGTTTAGTCCACATCTGGGAGAGACAAAGTAACAAATCCTAAAAGTATCCCTGCCCTGGGTCTGGGGAGATGGCTCAGTTGGTAAAGTGCTTGCCTTAGAAACATGACAACCTGAATGCAACCTCCCAGAACCGCATTTAAAAAGAAAACGTTGGGTATGTTGGTGCACCTTGTAACCCGATCCCTGTGGGGAGACAAGGGAACCCCTGGGGTTTGTCAGACAGCCAAGCCCTGCCTACCAGGTGAGTTCCCAGTCAATTCCTAATTAGTAAGAGATTCTGGGCAAAAAAAAGGGGGCGCTGAAGAGATGGCTCTGAGGTTAAGAGTACTTGCTGCTGTTGCAGAGGACCTGAGTTCAGTTCCTAGCACCTGTGCACAGCATCTCACGACAGCCTGTAATTCCAGCTCCACGGCATCTAACATCCTCTTCTGACCTCTGAAGCCACTTGTATATCCTTACATATCAACACACACACATATACAGAAACACAAATACATCTTTTAAAAGGTAGATGGCACCAGAGATACAAAACCCAAGGGTGTTTTTTGGCCTACACAGGCATGTTCACATGTATGTGCACACACACACAAGCATGCATGTAAATGCACACAAAAACTGAAAAAAAATATAGAGAGAGAGAAAGAAGGAAAGAAGGAAGGAAGGAAGGAAGGAAGGAAGGAAGGAAGGAAGGAAGGAAGGAAGGAGAGATGTTTTCTTCTTAATTCCTTGAACCTGTGAGTATATCAGGTTATATAGGTTACAGGGTAGGCAGGAGGAATTGGGGTTTGTTGAAATTGGGGCGCCGGGGGTTTGCATCCCCAACACCCCGGTCGCCTGGCTAGCTTATGCCCGAAATAACAACACACAAACTATTCATTTAAACACTGCTTGCTTGGCCCATTAACTTCAACCTCTTAACCCATTCCTAATCATCTATGTAGGCACCCCAAGGTGCGCTTACCGGGGAGATTCTAGCCTACGTCCATCTTGAGTCGGAGCTTCATGGCGAGTGTGCCTCAGAGAGCTGGGCCATCCTGTCTGCCCGCTAGACAGGAGGCTGCTGTCTCTGAGCCGGAGCTGCGTGCGTTCTCTGAGCTCACTTCCTCTTCCTGTCAGCATACTATTCTGTTTACTCCACCCACCTGTGTTCTAACCTATAGGACCAGCCAAGCAGTGTCTTTATTTTAACCAATGAAATCAACAGATTCATATATGACACTCCGCATCACTTCCCCCTTTTTCTGTTTAAACAAAAAGGAAAGGCTTTAACTTTAACATAGCAAAATTACATAAAACAGTTATCAAGTAAAAAACAATAATCTTTATCATAACTAAGGAAAAGTATAACTATAACTAACTATTCTTAACTCCATCAAAGACTCTAGAAAGATACAATATCACCTAAGGAAACAAGAAATAAGCAATGTTCAAACTCTAGAAATGACAGAGACATCTTGCTGCCTGTACAGTCACCCAAAGTTCCTCTGTACTGTTGGGGCATCCGTCTTCGGCCTACAGGCCCATAGTTTTTAGCAGACATTCCACAAAGCAGGAAATTTCAGAGGCAGTCAATATCTGCTTGTCCTGAAGAATGTCTTGCAGACTCTTTCATGAATCAGGAACCCCGAAAGATCATCTCACCTTTAGGCAAGTTCAGTAGTCCTCTTTCTGCGGGTTCTCTGTGTCCAGTTTATGCAATAGTCCAGGCAAGAGCAGTTTCTTGCCCAAATGGCTATCAAACTCCATAAGGATCCTCTTTGATGCCCATCTTCTTCTTTAAGTAGATTGGTGCTGCCAGGAGCAGAGTGTCTCATTGTCATGAAAAGTTCTAAGTTATTAAAACATTAAATGTCCTATTTTGTAGTCTTTGAAAGATATGAAGAATGCCTATCTAACTAAAATATATCTCTATATATCTAGAAAATCTAACTAACATAACTACAAGCTTGACCATTATCGATGATTATCCATTAACAACCTATATACATTACATTTTTAAGTGAACTACACAATCACTACACCTAATCAAGCTCAGAAATACATATACATATAACAAAATTGACCTTAAATCTAAATCACCAAAGCAAAATCCATATCAGTGTAAATTATTCATACCTATATCATATCCCCCTTTAAATGTAAAAGCAATATTTGGGAACATGGGCGCAGTTATCTCTCCAAACTGCTTCCTGCTGAATGGGGGCGTTGTTAATTAGGTCTTTCATGGTATAACCTGTGTGCTGGTTTCATCTTAGTTGGCAGTTGAGCGAGGCAATTTTCTGAAGGTGTTCACAGCAACCCTTCAGGAGGGCGTGGTCCATCATACCATATCAGAATAGAAGAAATGAACAGGGTCTCATCCTCTGTGAAAACAAAACAAGAAACTCCTTTCCAAAGTATCATATCCTTACATCCAAATTCCAAAGTCAAGGCATTTTCATAATATCTATGTTGGGTTAGTTTAACAGCATTTATAAGCAAATACCGTTTGGCATCTGTTGCTCCCTTCCTCAGCATTCAAACAATTCAAAGAGAGCATAATAGCATACAGTATCAAGATTCTCTGTGTATTTTCCATCTTTGTGTGCTTTATTTTAACCTCTATTTCGTTTATTTTTACTTTTAACTTTTTGCTTTTAAGCGTATATCTTTGACCTGGTCACTGTAGACCAGGCTGTTCTTGAATTCTCAGAGATCCGCCTGTCTCTGCCTCCCAGGCACTGGGATTAAAGGCGTATGCTACTACACCTTGAACTCACAGAGATCTGTTTGTCTCTGCCTTCTAGGCACTGGGATTAAAGGCGGTGCTACCACACTTTGAAGTCACAGAGGTGAATCTCCCTCTGCATCCCAAGTGTTGGGATTAAAGGCGTGCACTACCACAACCAACTTCTTTTTCTTCCTTATTTTTTTACTTTTAAGAACTTACTTTTAGCTTGCATATATTTTTAACACACTGTAAATCATTTAGAAATTTTCTTTGTCTTTGACGCTCTCTTTACTGTATCTCTCTCTGTTTTTCTGACCACACGAGTCTTTAATTTACCAAGCAATCTCAGTAGGACTAAAGGCGTGGCTTTGCCGGCTAGATGTAGCTCATTCCTTAACTTTCTGCCATTCCAACCTTTTGGCTGAGGTACCGGCCAGAGCCGTGTTCAGTGCCACAAGTCTACAGTGTTTCAAGGTCCCTGCCAGCAATTAAGCTGCAACAGACAACACTCAAGTCCTTTCTCTGTAGTCTGCCCTCCTGCCTCGAAACAGTCAGAGTTTGCCCTGGCAGGATGGCCCAGAAAGCTGGCATTTTTAAACGGCGTAGCTTTTTTTTTTTTTTTTTTTTCTGCTACGGCTGAAAACCGAAAAGCATGCGTTCAGCTTTTCGTCAATACCGTTTCAGTGTTTCGTGGCAGGACCTCTTAATGAGCTGCAGGGTTTTGCAGCTAAAGCTGAGTCAGGAAAGCCTCTCTTAGATGAGAGCGCATGCTTCCCTCTAGCAAGCAGAGCAGAACTGAGAAACTGCTGCTACCAAGAAAACAAACATGCCTTACTCTTTCCCAAGCTTTCTCGGGCTTTCAGTGGGTTCAGTTGTCCACAAGTTGGGCAGCCATCTGTTGTAATTGGGGCGTCGGGGGTTTGCATCCCCAACACCCCGGTCGCCTGGCTAGCTTATGCCCGAAATAACAACACACAAACTATTC
>CAWTZC010000166.1:0-25006 GCA_963919715.1 Microtus obscurus
CTGTTGTTCCAAAAGAAAAAAGGACCGGAGGGGTTCTGTCGGCACCAAATGTTGTTCCAAAAGAAAGGAACGGAGGGGTGCTGGGGTGATGCCCGCACCGGCTGGAGGGATGCTGGCGGGATGCCAGCAGGGTGTGTGGGTGAACACGCGGGACGGACGGACACGTACGGCGGAGCACAAACACAGACACGCAGTTCCCACGCGGGTACTTTAATAGGGGAGGGGGTCACACAATAAGGAACCAGGTGTGTGAGACACAAAAGGATGGGGGGAGGAAGGGGGAGCGAAGCAGAAGGGGAAGGGAAGGGGCGAGTAGGCCTCGTGGCTGTGTTTTTAAGGCCACGGGGATGTTTGGGAAGGTGACCTCACATCCGTGAGCACCTGTGGACAGGTACTGGAGGATTCTGGGAGCTGTAGTTTCCCAAGGAACAGCATTTCACCATCTTTGGTTAATTAAAAAAAAAATTGGGGGGGGGGGGTAGGGAATAGGGGCGTCGCCCGGTCTCTTGTAACTGCTTCCTGCTGGCTTTGGGCGTTGTGGGGTTTAGGGGGTGTCCGGTGATCCGCTGGCGTCTTTTAAGCGTTGAGGGGTCCAGGGAGTATCCGGTGGTCCGCTGGCGTCCTGGGATGGTCAATCGTCCGGTGTCCTGTGTGGTGAACTTGTTGGCTTCACTGGCAAATGCGCCCAAGACCTTGGCTTTCCGTTTGATGATCTGTAACGACAACTGGATGATTATTGAAGGGGGGTATATCGGCATAGAAAGGTTAAGTTGAGCTGTGGAGATAGATTTAAGGTACAACAAGTGAATCCAATGAGGGATTTCTTTAAACTTGGCAGCTGTGGGGGTTAGAAGAATTACTCTGAAAGGACCCTGCCATTTGGGAAAGGGCCCTTTGGGAGAGCCCGAAGTCTGAGAAGGGCAAGGAGCAGAAGTCTTACCCAATCCAGATGGAGTTCCTGTGACATCTTGATGGGGGCTTTTTTAAAGTGCCCTTAGTCCGTTTTACCTTACCTGGAGACTGGGGTCTGAGGGTTTAATAAGGTGTGTGAAAATCCTGGGGAATTGAACTCTGCTGGCAGGAGGCTGTCATCCCTAGGCGAGAGTGTTTTTGAATAAACAAGTGAAGAGTGGTGGTTAGTGAGTAATGGCTGGAGCCTAAAGAGGCTTTGGGATATCCAGGGGGAGGTACTTTAATCTGCCTGCTTTTGCAGCCAGAGGCGGGAAAGGCCTCCCGCTGCCTGTGAGACCTGTTGGATGAATATTCATGAGGGGCTCTTGCAGCTCTGAAACGGGGGAAATTTATCGGGAACCTGGAAAGGAAGCGATTAGTTGAGGTGTTCGGCGGGAAGGGGCAGTCTCTGCGGGAAAGAGATTAGTTGAGGTGTTCGGCGGGAAGGGGCAGTCCCTGCGGGGGGGGGGGGGGTTGGGATCTGCCGAGTCCAAGAGCAGAGGCGTGTATCCAACGTTTCCAAAAAGAAACTGTTTGCGCTGTGGGGAGTACAAGGGTGGACGGGTTAGAATTGACCGGTTAAACTGCCAGCTGCGCTGCCGCCTGGACCTAGAGAAATGTTTGTGCTGTGGGGAACGAGAATGGACCTGTTAGAGGCTTCCCGGGGGAAGAGATTTAAATGATTCCTTTTGGCGTCTGGAGCCTGCGGAAGGAAGAGAAACTCCGCGGACAGGGGCGGAGGCTCGTCAGCTGGGTCTATTGCCATAGAGATTGCAGGAGGGGGGGGTTGGATCCCATGGTTAACGATAGTTTCGCCTGGATAGGGCACCTCGTGCCCGTGAACGCGGCAATCTCGGAATGAGGGGCGTCCCCAAAATTCCGGAGGCCTCAGTAGGCAAGATCGACTCTAGCCTGGCGATAGGGAAAAGAATCCCCAGCCGGGCGGAGGGAGAAGATCAAGCCGGAGAATAGGCAACTGCGCGTCGTGCGCGCGGTCCCGGTTAGGCTATAAAGCCGGAGTTTAGGTAGTCTCGTGTATCCGCGAGACCCCGGTTAGGCTAAAAAGCCGGGTAGGTGCCTGCAATTGCAGGCCCGGAGGAGAGAGAGGAAGGAAGGAAAGAAGGAAAAAGAAATAAGAATAAGGCGAAATCAGCGTTAACCAGGGGCGGGTATAAGGGAAGAGGAGGGTTTAACTCACGAATCGGATGTTGTGAGACGGGTACTGGAGGATTCTGGGAGCTGTAGTTTCCCAAGGAACGGCAGTCAGAGATGGCTGCGGCGGGGAGAACGCGGAGGTGGTTGCAGATCCCGGTTGAGGGCTTCGTGCCGGGCAAGAGGCCCAAGGCTCCGGGGACGTTGGAAGCCCGGAGGCCAGGCCACAGATAGAGGGGGCCCGGGACGGAAGTCCCCGAGTTCTACCCAGAACGTATCAGAGAACGCTGGCCAGGCATTTTCTAAACGCGATGGGAAGAGGGCCCGCTGAAACTCACGGATAGCTGCGGCGGAAGAACGCGGAAGTGGCTGTAGGCCCCGGTTGCGGCTTCGTCCGGGCGGAGGCCCAAGACTCCGGGAGACGATGGAAGCCCGGAGGCGAGGCCTCAGATAGAGGGGGCCCGGGACGAAAGTCACCGAGTCTTAACGGCACCAAATGTTGTTCCAAAAGAAAAAAGGACCGGAGGGGTTCTGTCGGCACCAAATGTTGTTCCAAAAGAAAGGAACGGAGGGGTGCTGGGGTGATGCCCGCACCGGCTGGAGGGATGCTGGCGGGATGCCAGCAGGGTGTGTGGGTGAACACGCGGGACGGACGGACACGTACGGCGGAGACAAACACAGACACGCAGTTCCCACGCGGGTACTTTAATAGGGGAGGGGGTCACACAATAAGGAACCAGGTGTGTGAGACACAAAAGGATGGGGGGGAGGAAGGGGGAGCGAAGCAGAAGGGGAAGGGAAGGGGCGAGTAGGCCTCGTGGCTGTGTTTTTAAGGCCGCGGGGGATGTTTGGGAAGGTGACCTCACATCCGTGAGCACCTGTGGACAGGTACTGGAGGATTCTGGGAGCTGTAGTTTCCCAAGGAACAGCATAAACCAGACTCTGACCTCGTGACCTTGAACAAATTATTATCCAAGTGACCTCGAACAAATCACTTCATAACTCCAGGCTGTATTTTGTCCATTTAAAAATCGGGCACCTCAATGTTCAACACTTGCCATCTCGGTACAGATAGAGGCATGTACGGTGGTACCTATTCCCATAACTAGAGATTAGGGTCAGGAGAATTACAGCCAGTAGCTAGAATCAAAGCTTGGCTTCTGCAGTGACTGGTTGTAAAAGTTGCTGCTCCTGGGTGCCTCAGTTTCTCCATTTTTAAAAGGGTGCTTATAGCGGTGTCTTGCAAGGGGTACCATTTGAGGATGAAGTGAATTAAGATATGTAAAGCACTCTGTGCCTCCCACCCCAAAGCTTGGGCAGTCAATCGTTATTGCTACGATGATAGCTGTGCCAATGTTTTGCGATGGGAAGTCCATAGACCCTTTTAGAAAACCATTTATAATTCTCTCTTCCATGCGGTGAATGAGCTCTTTTGAAAACAAAAAGGAGGAATCTCCACCCACAGTCTCCAGCGCCCCCCCCCCGCCCCTCGGGGGGGTGCTTCCTCTGTCTCCTGCCTGCAGTGACCACCTGGAGGGGAGCCCCCCCCCCCCCCCCCCAGCTCCGGCAACAGGCCTGCTGGAGAGCTGAGCAGATGTTTCTGCTCGGCAGACCCAGGCATTTCCTCTCCTGGAGAAGCACATGCCAGTGCAGTCAATATCTGGAAACCCGCTGCTTCACAGTAGGGCTGAGGGCTAAACTGGTACTTTACTACAAAATCGTAATAAAGCAATTTGAATTGCTTTTCATCCTCCCTGCTCTTAACGGCTTTTAGGTTCATATGAGACCAATCAATTAATCCTGCTTCAGAGTTACAGGAACGTGGTGGTGTTTCCCAGCTCCTGACTAGGAGATGGACCCATCATAGGGATTTTCCAACTTCTTCCCCGAGGACCGCTCAGGCTGGCATCTGGGGCAGTGGTGTCCGGAGGTGTCCACTTGGCTAATTCCATCTTCTCACTGCCTGGCAAGCTTCCCAGGTGCTAACAAATGGCCCCTTAAGCCAAAGACAAAGCCTGATTGTGATTCCGCTTGGAAGAGCCATTCTCCTGCCTGCACGCGCACGCACTTCCTTCAATCTGGGGTTTCTGTCCGGGAGAGTTAATCAGGTAGAAATGACGATTCACTTGGATGGAAACTGATAGGGAAATCTTCAAGAGGAGCCTCTTCGCTCTTCCTGACCAAGTAAGGAGTTTTCCAAAAGTTTCTCCCCTCCACTTAAGGAAGTGGACCCCAGCATCTCTAGGGCAGTGAGTGAGGAGGGCGGTAGCCAGGTCTCAGAGAGTAATGAATGACAGGAATGCAGACAGAAGTGGAATAACACTTGGAAAATGTGTAGGCTATTAAGGCATGACTTATTTTGCTTTTCTTATTTTCATTGACCATTTTTCCTTTAGGAATGAATTGCTTTATTAGCAATAATAAAGTCCGAATCAAAAGGTGAATCCATACATAGAGGACCACAGATTGAAAGTGGTTAAGGCAAGTGTCCTGATCTGGGACAAACTGGTAATGGGACAGGGGCCCAGCACAGGACGTTCCTCCCTCTCGTCCCCGATTTTCCCCAGTTGTCTCAGGATCTCAAGCACAGCTTGTTTAGACATTTTCCAGTTGTGAAAAATTTCTTTCTAGGCTGTTAAAAATATTGACCTTGACAGCTTTAAAATGATGCCCTCAAAATTGGAATAATTTCCATTCTGGAATTAAGATAATGCCGACATTTCTGCTGGCAATGACAAGGACAGGAGCGGGTTATAGAAATCCCAGATTTGAGGGAGTAGAAGCATTAGCATAGACTGGTCTGCTCAAGATATTCAGAGCGGTCACCTTCCCCTGTAAATGAATCTTTATGTCTCTCCCAGGCAGGCCCAGAGTCTGAGCTATTTTGGGACCTCCTCTTGGAGCCGATGATCTAGACAAGGCTTGGTGAAGGCCTCAGACTCTGGCCACACTTGTATAAGAGACATGGAGAGGCCAAGGAAAAATCCGCCACTGTCTGGCTGTTGTGCATTTACTCCAGAGGTCTCCCCTCACTCTCCCTCCTGGGTCTGAGTCCCAGGGAAGTCAACACAGAAGCCATTCAGGCCTGCTCTGGGCTCCTGGCCCAGGCCCAGCTCTCTCTGCCAGATTCCATACACACCTGCTAAAGCGATTCCTTTCTCCTGGCATTCTGTGATATTTTCAGCTAGACCCAAAGTCACGATTCTGGTTTATAGTATTTCTCTGATGCCTAAGCAGACCACCTGTCCACCCCACTCCTCAGTAGCTACCCCAGGATTCTGGCTCAAAAGAACAGAATCAAAAGAAAGCTTGGCTTAAGCCCTGAGTCGATACCTGGGGAATGGCTCAGTGGTGATCACATGCCACAGGGACAAAGGAAAGCAACAGTTTCCCATTTGGAACTCTCCTTCCTCCTTGACACCAAACATATGCATACTTCTATACGTAACCACCCCTAAATGGCTTTGAGGTATCACCCATGTTTCAGAGAGGAAAGAGAAACAAGTTTAGAAAAACCAATTTCCTCCAGACTGCTGACTGTTGGCCGGGTCAGCTAGACTCTAAGTCTGGGGTTTGGCAGCTTCACCTGTCATTGCAATGTGACAAGCCAAGAGATAGCATAGATGTAGGGGGCTTGAGTTAGTCGTTCCAATGGAATTGAGAAGGTGGAAGATCCTAGAATGATCAAGGCCTCTCAAGTAGGTAGCCTGAGATGGGCTAAGCTCACAGCAGCCTCAGTCCTGGGGAGTTTTGGAATTTTGAGATGGAAAGGCTTGTGAAACAACAGTTGCAAGCTTGAGGGAGACAGTAGTGTGCTCAGGGCAGTCTTTATTGTCAGCTTGACAGAAACCTAAAGTGACTTGGGAAGAGGAATTCTCAACTGAGGAATTGCCGAGATCAGACTGGCCAGTAGACTCATCTATAGGGCAATGTCTTGATTGATAATTGATGTGGGAGGGCCCAGCTCACTGTGGTCCTAGTGTCTGGAATGTCTAAGAAAGTCAGCTGACATGAGCCAGCTAAGGAGAAGTCCACAGAGCTAGCCAGAGATCTAGCCAGCGAACAGTGACCTTCTATGGTCCTTGCCTCCAGATTTCTGCCTTGAGTTCCCACTCTGACTTTCTTCAGCGATGGACTATGACCTGGAAGGATAAGTCAGATAAACCCATTCTTCCCCACGTTCCTCTTGGTCACAGACTGAAACTCGAACACACAGGATTCTCAGCTAGGGATAGCTTTAATGCGGGAGTCTTTGGCAGTGTCTCGGTATATTCTCACATGTTGAAGTAGGAAGTCAGTGTGCAGCAGACATCAGGGAGGCTACTGAGTGTCTTCTGATGCTTAGGACAATGCCCCTCTCTCTATGTCAGCCAGCACAAGAACATTATTTGGTTAAGTATTATTAGTAATATGAGGTTGAGGAATGACTGACTGTATTCATTCCATTTGCATAGGTATAACCAAAGCATCACAGAGAATGCCTGAGATGTATTTTATTTGGGCACATGGTTCCAGAGGGTTTGGCCCATGGTTTCTTAGCCCCATGTTCTTAGGCAGAGCACTAGTGAGAGTGTGGGCTGGAGGGGCTTCCTCAACTCATCTAGACCGGAATCAGAGAGCAAGGAAGAAACAGGGGACCAGCTATGACCTTAACTAACATGTCCTCAGTGGTCATTTCCTCTAGCTAGGCCCCACCTTCCAAACCTTCCACCATCTCCTCAAATAACACCAAAATCTGGGGACCAAGGGCTCAACACATGAGCCCTCGGGGGACATTTCATGTCTACACTATATCAAGAACTTTGATGTAGGGGAAAGTATGGTGATAGAGACATAGATACTGGGATGTTGTAGACTAAGTTCTTTATTGCTGCAGTCAGGAAAAGGAGGTCCAGGATGGCAAAGCCACTGACCTTTGATCACCCAGAAAGATTATGGTGGAGCTAAATTTATATCCCATTGCACACAAACATATAACACATGTAATATTACATGTCAATAGTAGTAAAATGAAGACCATGGCTGTAATACAGACATAGAAAAGAAAAAAAATCCATAGGTGTTATCATCAGGAATAGTCACATGACTCTCCATATGTGATTAAAGGAAAGATGAGAGGGAAGCACTGCCCACATATAATCTCTACTTCAAGCAGCTGGAGAAGAGAGTGAACTAGACACAGAGGAGAAAAAACCAGCTCAAAACGGTGCCAGCTGTAGCGATGGAGTGCAGAACTGAGTCCGTTCCTTCTCGCCATTCATTCAAGGCCTTTGGAATGCTCAGCCAGGAACCTGGGTCTTCCTCCATCTGGGGAGGCACGAGAGAAAGGATGTTTATGGAGTCAGGATGTGCACGGATGGGAAGTGTTTGCCTAACATATAGAAGTCCTGGGTGTCATCCCCAGCACAGCATACATGAAGTATGGTGGTGTGTGCCTGAAACTCTAGTACATGGGAGAAAGTGGAGGCAGGAGGATCAGGAGCTCAAGGTTGCACTTGGCTATATAATGATTTCCGGGTCACTCGGGGCGACTTGAGACTCTGGACAATGTTTTTTAAAAAAGGAAGAAGAGAAAGTGCTGGCATCTTGGCACTTGTTAGATTAAAGGTTTGATGTCAGGCCTGAGGACCTTCGTTTCATCCATGGTAGAAGAAGAGAACCAACTGCCACAAAAAGTCTCCTGACCTCCATGTGTGTTCAATGCGCACGCACGTGCACACACACACACACACACACACCAAATAAATAAAAATAATAAAATCTCTACTGTCACCTGCTTGTGAGACAGCTTTGATCGCATCACCTGCGGCTGTGTTTGATTGCTGACTCTAGGTTGGATGTACAAACTGCTTGACAATTTCTGGGAGATAATTAAGCCTTATGTATGAAGAACCACCCTTTGATACTGCGATTTTACCCATTGGCATCTGTCCTAAGAAAACAATCAGGGCTGCAGATAGATTTATGCACAGAGATATTATGGTAATAATAATGACTGGGATTTATCAAGCTCCCGCCATATGCCAGACTCCATGTTAAGTGCTTTTTACACACAGGCTCTTATTTACCACTTATAACACCACTACGAGGTGCGTATGACTCTCATCTCCATGTATATACGGGGTGGCTGAGGTTTACTCTCCGTAGTTTGTCTGGGGCCATGTTGAGATACCAGGGGTGAAAAGCCAAGAAGACAAACTTCCGGAGTTTCTTCACTATAATCCCATATGCTGCAACTTTATTGGGGAAAATTAGGAGAAGCCTAGAGGTCTAATAGTGATGTGCTGTAGTTGGTGAGCTGTGACCCGCTTGATTTTTAGGCCTGGAGTTAAACTAGACCATGCTTTTCTTGGGTGAAAAGAGGACATTGAATCTACTTAGTGGCTTTCCAGATGGTTCACACTCAAGCAGAAGATTATTTAGGGCTTAGCTCTGGCTGTTGAGGGAAAACATAGTGGACTGGAAACCAGACAGACCTCAGTGTGAGTCCTGGCTGGGCCACATCCTAGTCCAGCCTTTGATGAATCACCAAACCTCATTCTCTGCGTCATTAAAGTGGACAAACAATGTTCACCTTGTGGGGTTGGTGTGGGAAGCCCAGGATTCTTGGATGTGTCTGGTGAGACATGGTCGGCTTCACCAAGTTTCAGGTAGTGGAATAGACAAAGGTAGAACCTTTTAGGGGCTGAGACCCTGAGGATGACGTCTTGCTGCTGTCTGTGGGTTGTGGATCTCAGACACACTCAGGACAGCAGGCAGTACGGAAGCCTTTGCCTTTCTGTGGTGGAGTCTTAAAATAGCACATCCTCTGAAGGAAAAGGCCAGGCCCAGGGGCCCTAGCCTTGAGGCAGTGAGGACAGGTCTCCAGGACCAGCCAGGCTCATCGCTGGAGGGGATCTGCCTCTGGTATCTGTTCTGACTTCAGGCACCTCCTGCCCATCCTTGCCTCCTGGGAATGGAAGTTGGGGTGTGACGTCAGTGACTCTGCTGGTGTTTTTCCGGTCAGCCCCAAAGAATCCCTGCCTCAGAGGTGACTCAACTGGGGAAGAACAGGGTTTGTGTCCACTAATCCCAAGTGTTTGACTCACAGAATGTGAGGGCTGGAGGAGCCTCTGAGACCAATCATCCCTGTCAGTGTGTCACATGGGAGCCGAAGAAGGAACAAAGGTAAGGGGTGGCAGAGGCAGAGCGCCGTCCCGTGCAAACACCAAGTCAGAGTCCAGAGAGACTGTCTCCCCTCCACCACCTCACTGTTGTTGGTTAGGAGTCACTGCCTTTACTCACATACTGGGTAGCTTATTGATCACATATGGACCTAACATATGCACAATGAACCCAAGGAGGTATACACCCATTCTGTTCACAGATACTCTCTATTCTTACCCCCAAACCTCTTTGGAATCCACGGTCATCTCTGCAGTTATGTGCTGAGTCTTTGGATGTGTCTAACTAGTTGTCCCATCTCCAGCAATGGCCGTTCTTCTCAGATCCTTTCATTCCTGCAATGACATCTTTCCATGCTTTATCACTTACTGGACAAAACCATACTTTTTTGAGAAGGATGCTCAAGGTCATTTATGATCTGAGCCCAGCTTCCCTTGCCAGGCTATTATCTCAAGGCTCTGCCTGCTGATGAATGGTAGACTCTTGGCACACTGGAAGGCATAGTCAGAAGTGTTACCACGCTTCTAACTATTTCATAGGGTTCCCTCTGCCTAGAAGATCAGGCTATAGTACTCAAGCTAGCAACTTTGCTCTTTTTTTCTGTCCAGTTGAAACACCACCTTCTCTCTGAGCCAGCCACCACACCCGCCTCCCCACAGGAAACATATGTCACCCATCCTCGCTGTTTCTGAGGTCTGCATAGACTCCTGTTGCATCTCTCCTATGGAGCTGAAGTGACTTATAGATTCACCTGTTTCCTCAAGGAAGCTGGACATTTCACAGCAGGGACTCTCTCATCCACTCTCCAGTCAGAACATGCAGCCTGACATAGAATAGGTGTTCAGGAATGCTTTATGAGCTAGTGAATGCATAAATTGTCGAATTAGCATATGTATTTATTGCTTATGGGTTTCTCCATCAAGAAAATGGCTAGATGGATGTTCACTAAGCCTGCAGGGTATATTTGGGAAAGTCAGAATTAAATTGCAGCCTATGTAGGACAGAGAAACGAGCAAGAATAGAGAAAACTTCCTGTGGTTTTTAAATACGGCCCCAAATAAAAATTGTAAGACGTGGAGGTGGAGAATTGGTGTGGAACTGGCTCTTAAGCTGGCATTGCCTTTAGAGTGAAAATTAAGACGACCTATAAATGCTCTACCAGGGAGGCTGTCTGGAAGGAAAGGTTCCAGTGGTCTGTCGAATGCTGCCGTGTTGCTGTGATGCAATGTGCCCTAGCTACAAGGGGTGAGGATGCTGCTGTTATCAAGAGTAATTGTTTTGGTGTGTGTGTGTGTGTGTGTGTGTGTGTGTGTGTGTGTGTGTGTGAGGGTTTGAGCCAGGGTTTCTCTGTAGCTTTGGAGCATGTCCTGGAACTTGTTCTTGTAGACCAGGTTGGCCTCACAGAGATCCGCCTGCCTCTGTCTCCCGAGTGCTGGGAAGAGAAGGCATGCGCCACCACTGCCTAACTGTTTTGTTTTGTTTTTAAACAAAAGAATCTTTTAGAGCTTGAGAGATTGCTCAGTGGGTAAAAGCACCAACAGGGTACCTCACAATAGCCTGTAACTCAGTTCCATGGGATCCAACGCCTTCTTCTGAACCTCTGCGGACACTTGAGAAGTAGAAGCTGGAGCGGAATCACAGCGTAGTTTTCTTCAATTTCCCTACCCCAAAGCAGTTTTAACTCACATTTTTTTTCTAATGTCGAACATGTCATAAAAATTTATTAGCCACTTGTATTTCTTCTTTTGAGAAATATGTTCAATCCCTCAATTCTATTTATTTATTTATGTTTGTTTGTTTATTTTTGGATTGGATTATTTGTTTTCTTGGTGTTTAATTTTTGAGCTGTTGCATATTCTAGATACAAATTCTTTACTAGATATATAGATTGCAGTTCCCTTCCTATTGGCTGCTTCTTCACTTGTTCTTCACTACTGTTTTCTTTGCAGAAGTTTTTTGATTTCGTGAGCTCTCATTTGAGGATGACTGCTTTTTTTTTCTTCTTCCATGAGTGATGTGGTCTTAACTTTATATGCTTTGAAATATGCTCTCTAGTTTTTCTTCTAGCAGTTTCAGGACTTATGATCAAGTTCTTAGCCCATTTGAAGTTGACTTTGGTGGAGGGTGAGAGGTAAGGATCTAATTTTATTATTCTGTATGGAGATATCCAGTTTTCTGCACTGCTGGCAGAAGATATCTTTTCCCCAGTTCTCCATTCCATTTCATAGGTCTCTGTGCCTGCTTTGGTGCCTGTCTCATGATGTGTTTATTACTAGCCACTTGCAGTAAAACTCAAGATCAGGTGTGAAGTTATTTCTAGAACTCTTTTTTTTTTTTTTTTGCTCAGGATTGTTTTTACTATCTGGGATCTTTTGTGCTTCACTGTGGGTTTTAATGCTTTTCTTTTTCCATTTATGGGAAGAATATCACTGGCCTTTTGACTGGATTTCACTGAATGTGTAAATTGTCCTTGGTAAAATGGACATTTTCACGATATTGATCCACGAACATGGAGGCCTTTTCACGCAGTGTTTTTCTTGGTTTCTTTTTTCGGTGTTTTAAAGTTTTCATTGTGGCGGCCTTTCCCATCCTTCATTAGGTTTGTTCCAAGGTTTTGCTGCCTTGCTTTGTTTGCTCTTGCGAATGGAGTCCCCTGATTTCTTTTTTCAGTCAGTGTGATTGGCACGCAGGACTTTTTGAAAGTTCATTTTGTGTCCTGGCACATTGCTCAATGTGATTGTTAGTTCGAGGGTATTCTGGTGGAGTAGGGTCTCATTATAAAATCATGTCATCTGCCCACAGATGGATACTGAAACTTCTTTCTTTTCTTTATTATTTTATTTGCTTTTTTTTTTTTTCGTTGCTAAGACTTCCCAAACCACGTGAAAGCAGAGAAGGTGAGCACCCTTATCTTGGTCCCAATTTTAGTGGAAATGCCTGAAGTTTTTTCTCATTTAATATAATATTGGGTGTGGGTTGTCATGTACAGCAAGCATGTTCCCTTTATTCTGCATTTCTTCAGGATTTTTTTTTTTTTTTTTTGAGACAGGGTTTTTCTATGTAGCCCTGGCTGTCCTGGAACTTGCTTGTAAATCAGGCTGGCCTTAAACTCAAGATCCTCAGAGATCCATCTTCCTCTACCTTCAAGAGCTGGGATTAAAGACATGTATCACCACAGCCTACACAGCTTTTTTAGGACTTTTAACTTGTAAGAATGTTGGGTTTTATCAAAGTCTTTTCTATTACTACTGGAATGACCACGTGATTTCTGTCCTTGAGTTCTTGTAATGTTATTGATTTATTCCTACTGAATTATCCCTGCATCTCTGGAACAAATTCAACTTGATGGTAAATCATCTATATTATAGTGAGTGATCTTTTTGATATATTCTCAAACTTGATTTGCAAGAAATTTGCTGAGAATTTTTGTGTCCATGTTCATCATGGACATTAATCTGCAACTTTCATTTTGTGATACTTTTTAAAAAATATTTTTAAATATTAGGGTAATACTACTAACTTCATAAAAAGATTTTGGTAATGTTCTTTCCTTTTTTATTTTGTGGAATTATTTATGCACAGTTGACCTTATTTCTTTGAAATTCTGGTAAAATTCACTACTGAACCCATGTGGATATGGACCTTTTCACACAGGGAGTTTTGTTTTTTAAAATTACTTCTTTAATATCACTCATTGCTATAGATCTCTTTAAATTGTTCATCTAATTTTGACTTAATGTTATTAATTCTTATATATGTAGAAATCCATTCATTTCTTTTAGACTTTCCAAGTTAGTAGAATACATGTTTCTAAGGTAAAAGCTAATGATTTTTGAAATTTTACTAATATCTGTCATGTACAGCAAGCATGTTCCCTTTATTCTGCATTTCTTCAGGACTTTTTTTTAATTTTCATCTCTAATTTTATTAGTTTGGACTTTTTCTTGTGGTTAGTTTGGCTAAGGGTCTGTCAGTCTTATCTTTTCAAAGAAATGACTCTAATTCATTGAACCTTTGTACTTTTTACGTCATGAGTTCCGACATTGATCTTAATTATTTAGTTCCCATCTTCTCATTTTTGCACTTACGTGTATGTATGTGTGTATGTGTCTATGTGTGTATGTATGTGTGTATGTGTGTATGTATGTATATATGTATGTATGTGTGTGCATGTATGTATGTGTGTATGTATGTGTGCATGTATGTGTGTATGTGTGTGTATGTATGCATGCGTGTGTGTATGTATGTATGTACGTAGTACGTACGTATGTATGTATGTATGTATGTATGTATGTATGTATGTATGTATGTTTGAGCATGGGTATATGTGTGGGTACATGTACCAGGGAGGTAGAGGACAATTTGCAAGAGTCAGTTCTTTCCTTCTGCTCTCTGATCTCCATGGGTCACACTCAGGCTGCGTAGGAAGCTCCCTTATTCACTGAGCCAACTTGCCCTCTCCCTATCTATTGATTGAGGGTTTCTCTTTTTCTTATTTTTGCAGGTCAGTGATGTATACCAGGTTATTTATTTGAGCACTCTCTTATTGTATTAGTACTTCTTTCATCGTGTTCCATAAATTTCGGTAGGTTATGCCTTCATTTTCATTTCTTCTAGGAAATTTAAAATTTTCCTCATTGATTTCTTCAAGGATCATCTATTTAGTCGTGCATTGCATAACCCCCATGACTTTGTGATTATTCTAAGGCTGCTCTGACTGTTGATTTGTAGTCTTTTTACATTTGGTCAGATAAAATAGAAGGAACATATCAATTTCCTGTGTTTGCCAAGAGTTGCTTTGATTCCTAATATTTTCTATATTTTAAAGAACATTCTGTGGGCTATTGAGAAAAATGTGCAGTGTTTGGATAGAATATTCTGTAGATGTCTCTTAAGTCTATCTAACCTACAGTGTTATTTAACTCATATATTTCTGTTTAGTTTTTGTCGCAAAGACCTGTCAATTGGTGAGACTCAGGAACTGAAGTTTCCCACGACCCTTACGTTGGAGTTATGTTGTGACTTTACACCTAACAGTATTTGTTTTAAGAAATTGTGCACATGCGTGTTTAGAGTATATATATTTAGAGCCATAAAGCTTTTTTTTGATGGCTTGTCCCTTTAATCAATATTATTTTTACTTTTTTCTCACTAGTATTGGTTTGAAATCCATTTTGTCAGCTATTATAGCGCTGACACCCACTTGTCTCCTAGGTCAATTTTCTTGGAATACTTTACCCCCCATTTTTACCCTAAAATAGCATCTGTCTTTTGTGGAGAGACACAGTGTTGGAGTCAGTAACTAGATAGTTCTTGATTTTTGACCAATCTGACTACCCTGCATCTTTTGATTGAGAGGTAGAGACCATTAATATTCAGCTATTACTGAAAGTTGTGTATTAATTCCCTCCATTTTGTTGATTTATTGGATTTTCTTCTTCCTCTTCTGTTTAACTCTTATTGTGGCATGGTTAGTTTTGGCTGTGGTCTCATACATGGATTTACTTTTTCTCTTTGATCTGAAGAATTCCTTCAAATATTTTTTATACAGCTGACTCAGTGGTGATAAATTTCTTTGGTCTGTTTTTTATCTTGGGGAGTTTTTATGTTTCCAAGGACAGGTATCTTTGTTGGATATAGTAATCTGGGTTGACAGTTATTATCTTTTAGAGTTTGAAATACATAAATCTAAACCCTTCTGGTGTTTAAATTTTCAGTTTAATAATTTGCTCTTACACTTATGGGCCTGACTGGTGTTTCTTGCTGTGACTATCAATATTTTTTATTCTCTATATTTAATAATTTAATTATAAATTGATGAAAGCAGTTTCTTTTTTAGTTTTGATTTTTTGCTTTCCTGAATACTCCTCATACCTGGATTTACATCTTGTTTTTTTTTTTCTCAAACTCTGCAAATTTTTTTTCAAGATTCACTTGAAAATATTTTCTATGTATTTAGAATAATGTTCTTATTCTTCTATGTCTATGACCCATGAATTTGGTCTTCTCAGAGTGCCAGTGCCATGTATAGTTTGGAATTCCCACTGGTACCTTCTTTTTCACCTTATCCTTATTTCGTTACACCAATTTCCCCACCCTGTCTTTAAGCTCACATATTGGTGAGACTTCTCATAGAACTTTTTGTTGGATTTATTTTGTTGTTTATTTCCAACATTATAGATTCATTTTTCTTCACTATTACTATTTTTGGTCACCTTTTATATCTTGTGTTGCTTTCCTTATTTGTGGTCTCAGTCACAAGCTTGTAGTTTTTCCATTATTAATTAAATTAATTTTTTTAAAAAAATATATACTGAAGGTAGTTTCCCTCCCTTCTCTCTTCCCATTCCCACCCTCACCCACTTCCTGCTGATTGGGGGCACTAACCTTATGAGGACCTAAAGAAAATTTAGGATTATGGTCAAGTCCTGACTGGAGTATTCTGTAAAGCTTGATTGTCTCAGCCAGCATTCTTGAGGCTATTTTCAATGCAGAACTCAGAGGAAATGCCAACAGAGGTCCTCTGAAATGTTGGATCATCTGGGCCATTCTGCTCCTACTGGAGATTTTTCAAGGGGGTCTTCTTTGATCGAACTTGATTTTTCTTAACCTAGAGTGAATCCAAAGCCTCTCATTTCCTGTGGAAATAAAAGCAAAACCTCTTCTCCAAAGTAACACATCTTTTGACTTAAATTTTGAAGTTAAGGCATTTTCAAAATATATATGTTAAATTAATCCAGCAGCATTTATAACCAAATGTCTTTTAGCAGCTGTTGCTCCTTCCTCAGCCATCAAACAATTCAAAGACAATACAAAAACATACAGCATCCAGAATTCTCTGTGTATTTCTATCTTTATGTGGCTTTATTTTAAACTCTATTTCATTATCATTATCATTATTATTATCATTATTATTATTATTATTAGACAGGGTTTCTCTCTGTATCTTTGGCTCTCCTGGAACTCACTCTGTAGACCAGGCCATCCTTCAGCTCAAACCGATCCACCTGTGTCTGCCTCCCAAGTGCTGGGATTAAAGTTAAAGGTGTGTGCCTTCACACCCAACTAATCTCTTTCTTTCTTTCTTTCTTTCTTTCTTTCTTTCTTTCTTTCTTTCTTTCTTTCTTTCTTTTCTTTTCTCTTTCTTTTTTAAGGACTTTATCCTTTTACTTTTCTCTCTCAAGCCTACACATATTTTTAAAAACACTGTGAACCATTTAGAGGTTTTTTTTATTTTTTGGTCTGAATAGATCTTTATGATTTATCTCTCTTTTTCTGACCACATAAGTCTTTAATTTGCTAAGCAATATGGCTAGGATAAAAACTGTTGCTTTGGCAGCTGGATCCACCCCATTTCTTAGCTTTCTGAGAGTCTAGCTTCATGGTGGAGGTACTGGCAGGAGCCATGGTTATTGTCACAACTCTATGGAGTTTCAAGGTCCCTGCCACCACCAGGAAGCATATTGTTGGTTATTCATAAGCACCATTTAAGTATTTGATGGCAGAGACACTTAAAAAGGCTGCAGTGTTTTTGCAACTAAAGCTGAGTCAGGCAGCCTCTCTTAAATGAGATGTGTTTACTTCTAGCAAACAGAGCCCTTCCCCCAAGAAAATGCTGCTACCAAGAAGTTGTGCTTAATTCTGTTCTTTTGTGTCTGGAATTACTTCCCAAGCTCTCTCAGGTTTTATGTGTATTTTTCCACATTGGGCACCTTTCTGTTACATGGGTGCCAGATGAAGATGGAAGTTACAAAATAATCCCAACTAACTCAGAACTACATATAATAAAAGGTTAATTATTTATGGATAGACTCAGAGATCACAGTCCTCTGCATGAATGGGCAACAGGAACTGAATCTAGAAGCCAGGAGAGAGAGAGAGAGAGAGAGAGAGAGAGAGAGAGAGAGAGAGAGAGAGAGAGAGAGAGAGAGAGCAAACGTGCGCTTTATGTCGAGCATTTATAGTATAAGAGGCCACGCCCAAGTAGGCTGGTAATTTAAAGGCTACTGGCTGAAGGAATTCCTATAGCATAGTTCCATCATTTTATTTCAAATTTTATGATGTCATTGTTTCTTAACAGCTGAGTAATACTCTATTGTGCAAATCTACCACATTTTTTTTTTATCCATTCTTCATTTGAAGGACATCTAGGTTGTTTTTAGATTTTGGGCTTTACAAACAATGCTGTGTTGAAAGGTTAGCAACTGTCTTTGTGGTGTGACTGAGCATTCTTTGAGTATATACCCAGGATTGGTATAGCTAAGTCTGTACCAATATACCAAGAGGTAGCTTCCCTTCCAATTTGTATCTCCTTGATACTTTTTGTTGTCTTGTTGCTCTAGCTAGAACTTTTTTTCCCTTTTCAGTTAAATTTTTTTTTTAATTTATTATCTTTTTAATTGTTATTGCATGGTATTATAGTGAAAAGGAGACTTGGAAAACAGAGTCTGAGACAACAAAAGAGGAGAAGAGAAAACTTGAGTACCAAGTCCAGCAGGAGACTGTGAAAGTGAAGGAGTGTAATGGAAGCCTGACTTCAGATGTTACTCTGCCAGGCTCCCGAGGATAGCTGGTTCACTTAGTAACACCAGTGTGGTTCTCTGCAGAATCTGCTCAGTGCCCTTCAGATGGATTCAAATGAGATGAAGAAAATGCTTTTGGAAAACAGTAGGAAAATCACCATTTTGCAAGTGAGTGAGAAGTCCCTCAGCGGCATCTAGCTAGAACTTTGAGTATTATATTGAATAAATATGGAGAGAGTGAACAGACCGCCTTGTCTTTTTCCTTCTTTAGTGTAAGCACTTTGAATTTCTCTCCATTTAGTTTGAGTTGGCTGTCAGCTTGCTGTAATTTGCCTTTTTTATATTTATGTATGTTCCTTGTATTCCTGATCTCTCCAAGACTTTTATCATGAAGGGGTATTGGATTTTGTCAAAAACTCTTTCAGCATCTAATGAGATGATATGTGTTTTTTTTTTCATTGTATTTATATGGTGAATTACATTGACAGATATTTGTATGTTCCACCACCCCTCTATCTCTGGGATGAAGCCTATTTGATCATTGTAGATGATCTTTTTAATGTGCTCTTGGATTTGATTTGTCAGTATTTTATTATATATTTTTTCATCGATGTTCATGGATGAAATTGGTCTGTAATTCTCTCTTTTTGTTGAATCTTTCTCTGAACATTCTTGTTAATACTCTTTTGAGTTATCTGTGGGATTTCTAATTTTCTCTTACCAAGTGCCATTTCTGCCATATTTGTAGTTTTTTGAAGTAGTTAATTTTGCTTTGGCTTTTTTTTGTGTGTTTCTTGTATTAACTTTGCTGAGATTTACATACTTGATGTTATTTCATGGCTTAGTAATTTTTTTTAACCAGATATTCTTTCAGTTCAAGTGTTTGCAGTGGTCAAGAGGGACATGAATGCGTCAGAAAATAGTTTTAGTCTTGGGACTCAGGATACCTGATGTGGAATTTATTTTACCCACCGAGTAGATTGTTATTGCCAGAATAACTACAACTTTAAGAAGTTAACAATTTAAAAATGGTTGAAGGACAAAAAGAAGCAACAAAAACAAGCATAGTAAGGAGTATACTAGGATATTAATTTTTAACATTAGAATTAAGAACAAAGTCAGGTAGACAAATATAGGGATTAGTATTAGACTACGGTGGGATTATACTCTTGTACACTGCCAAGATTTGTCACTCGAATTAGTTTAATAAAATGCTGATTAGTCAGAAGACAGGCAGGAAGTATAGGTGGGGAGAACAGACTAGGAGAACCCTGGGAAGAGAAAAAGGCAGAGATATAATCACCAGCCAGCCACAGAGGAAGCAAGGTGAGAATGCTGTACTGAGAAAAGGTACTAAGACACATGGCAAAACATAGATAAGAATTATGGGTTGATTTAAGTTGTAAGAGCTAGCTAGTAATAAGCTTAAGCAATAGGTCAAACAGTTTATAAGTAATATAAGCCTCTGTGTGCTTATTTGTGTCTGAATAACTATGGGACTGGGTGGGACAGAAACTTCTATCTATATTAGACTGACTTTTAAAGCATCTGGGAGGAGAATGTTGGGGTGTTGGTTGGTTCTATTGATTTTAGAGATTATTAGAGTTGTGGAAGATTATAATTAAGAGACAAAATAAAGAGGATAAGAAAAAGAGAAAATGAAAAAGGCGAAAGAGAGGGAAAACATGCAATATGGTGAAGGGTTTAGTAAGAAATGCCTTGTCATAGACTTGGAGGAGAAATATGCACAGCAAACCTAAATTCTGATTAAACAACATGCTGACAAAAGAAAAGCCATCATGACCCATATCTACAAGAGTAGATATTATATAATAAAGAATAAAAGAATACTTATATAATGAGCTACCAATCTTTGCCAGGCAGCTTCTCTACACCATGTGTACCTATCTGAGCTATCTTGGAGCTGGATTCTTATTGTCACATATCCTACCTGCTTTCTTGTAGAGATCTCTCCCCAGGGACCATTTTTGAAAACAAAAATGTCTTGAGATAGACTCCCCTTTAATATCACCCAAGTATTTAATCCATCCTGACTTTTGACATTCTGACTTAGTGTGTTTTGGATCTTTACAGGAGTATGGACAATTTTTCAGTGACTACACCACTGAAGAAAATGTCTGTTTATAAGTTAACTATCATTAATGATCTATAGATCCTCAGAGAGGTGTTGGTTTCATTAGTCCTTCCCATTCCATTTTGATAGGCACAATCTTGTGCAGCTCTTGCATGGATAACCACAGATGATGGGAATTCCAAATGCAACAGCCATGTCCTCCCCAGAAAACAGTGTTTCACTTCACTTCACGCCTTTCTCTGGCTGCTACATATTTTCTGCTCTATCTTCTGTGATGATCCTCAAGCTTTGGTGTATTATACAGATGTCCCATTTAGAGTTGAACATCCAACAGTCACATATTTTCAGAACTTTACTGAATTATGAGTTGCTGCAGTATCTGCCTCCTATTCAGGGAGAAAAAAAAATGTTTCCTTGACCTAAGCTGACGTCAGCATGAATCTTTGGGCACTAGCATAAATATTTGAAGGCAACTTGGCAGGCCTGTCATGTCCACTTAGCAACAACAACAACAGCAACAGTAGCTTCTCATCAGGGTCTATGACATCTGAGACCCCAGCTGTTGACTAGATTTACAGTACTAGAGTGAGTAGCCTCTGTAGAACTGCCCTCAAATCCATCCATGAAGTAGTTGTTTCTGCTGTGACAGTCATGTCACTATTGCACCAATCGTCACCATCTTGCCTGGAGTGACATCTTGTTTTATTGAACTTTTGAAAGACAATAATTTTGGGGGAAATTTGAAGTTCTTGAGTCAAAAAAGGAAAGCTAAAAAATTTGAGCAAGTAATCTCATAGCGCTTACGGTGACTCTCAGTTGATTTGAAAATAATGCCTTTGAAGTCACTGTCCTATCACATGCTAATATTTGGTATTTGCCTAGAAGAAGTACAGAAATGGACTTGGAAGATATAGGTAATATGTTATTTTATTGAACTAAAAACACTATATCACTGTGTTGTTGAAGGCTGGAAGTCTGAGCTAAAAAGTTTTGGATTAGTCATTATTTTCTTCTGCACATTTAAGGCTTGTTTTTCCACTTTCACATATGTGTCTCAGCAGTGTGGGCTGAGCTTTCCTTCCTTATGGCAATGAAGCTCACGATGCTTTTGCTTTTGCCATCCTAGTGCATCTTCCTAAAATGCTGAGTGCTAGAGCATAGCGCCCTCCTTGTGCAGATAAAGAGCTTGAGGCAAGGAAAACAAAGTCACTTGTGAAAGAAGGAAGTGGCTCAGAGGAAGACTGAAAGCAATTTCACGTCTTCTACTGCAGTGTTCCATCACGGATTACAGCTCCTGGCTTTGCTTCCTGTGCTATCTTTATGACCTCTATGGTTGCAGGAGAAGCTGTGTTCTGTAAGCTACCTTACATCAGGATGTTCTGAACGTTATTCTGGAGAATGCACAGAGCAGGAAAGAAATATGCCTGGGAAATTTAATGAATGCTACTGTCCCCTTGCAGCTGGAATAGATAGTGCAAACCTGGAGCAATGAGACTGGGGACCTTGATGTAGCCATTGGTGACATCATTCAAGATCTCAAAGTAATACTTTATCCCCAGTGGGGCATCATTGAAGGTTTAAAGGTGATTTAAGAAAGTGGGGGAGGAGGTGACATAACTGCTCAGTTGGTAAAGTACTCACCTCAGAAATATGAGAACCTGCTATTTAAAATGTATTATTTAATTATTTAAAAAGCAATCTTTTCTCATTTTACATACCAATCCCAGTTCCCACTCCCTCCACTCCTCCTGCTCCCTCTGCCTCCACCCACATCCACTCCTCAGAGAGGGTAAGGCTGCATCCTCTCCAGCATCAACTATCATTGGTGTTTTTGATCGTAGTCATTCTGTCTGGTGTAAGATGGTATCTCAGAGTTGTTTTGACTTGCATTTTTCTGATGACTAAGGAAGTTGAACATTTCCCTATCTGTTTTTCAGCCATTTGAGATTCTTCTGTTGAGAATTTCCTGTTTAGATCTGTACCTCATTTTTAAATTGGATTATTTGGTATTTTGATGTCTAATTTTGTGAGTTCTTTATATATTTTGGAGATCAGTCCCCTGTCTGATGTGGGGTTGGTGAAGATCTTTTCCTATCCAGTAGGCTGCCTTTTTGTCTTATCGACTGTGTCCTTTGCAGAAAGCTTTCCTATTTATTTATTGTAGCTCTGAGCATCTGTGCTACTTGTATTATATTTAGGAAGTGGTCTCCTGTGCTCATGAAGGTTACTTCTCATTTTCTCTTCTATGAAGTTTAGTAGGGTTGGATTTATATTGAGGTCTTTGATCCATTTGGAATTGAGTTTTGTGCATGGGAATAGATATGGATCTATTTGCATTCTTCTACATGCTGAGATTCAGTTATACCAGCACCATTTGTTGAAGATGCTTTCTTTTTTTCCATTGTATAATTTTAGCTTCTTTGTCAAATCAGATGTTCGTTTATAGGTGTGTGGATTAATATCAGGGTCTTCGATTAAATTCCATTGGTCCACCTGTCTGTTTTTATGCCAATACCAGGCTGCTTTCATTACTGTAGCTCTATAATAAAGCTTGATGTCAAGGATGGTGATGCCTCCAGAAGTTTCTTTGTTGTGCAGGATTGTTTTGGCTATCCTGGGTTTTTTGTTTTTCCATATGAAGTTGAGTATTGTTCTTTCAAGGTCTTGGAAGAATTGTAAGAATCTGAGTTTTATTGCTCAGAACTCATGTTTTTTGTTTTGTTTTTTTCTTTTAAAGGCTGTGTATGTTGGTACCTCCCCAGTTGCAGAGGTAGAAGTAGTCACATCCTTGGTGCTTGCTGGCCATGTAGCCTAGCCTACTTAGTGGGGTCCAGGCATCTAAAAGAACAAGGTGGATGGTGTCTGAGAAATGGCATTTAAAATTGTCCTCTGGCTCCACACTAAACACACAAAGGAGTAGCGAGGTTTGTGATTTTTCATGGAATTATTCTCAGGTCGGTTGAGAGTGCTCTTACTGGCTACCCGCACCCATTCTACATTTCCCCCTTCTCCAACGCAGCCTCTACAAAACCATCTTTTTTTAAAATTTATTTTCTTTTTTCAATACATACTGTAATCTCAACCTCTTACTTTCAAACCTATGCTAGCTCTGTATTTCCTTGTAGTGCTTTGGATTTTAAGCCTCCAAAACTGCAATCTTAAAAAGACTCCCTCCCTCTTTCCCTCCCCCTCCCTTTCTCCTTCCCTCCCTCCTTCCTTCCTTCCTTCCTTCCTTCCTTCCTTCCTTCCTTCCTTCCTCCCTCCCTCCCTCCCTCCCTCCCTCCCTTCCTTCTTCCCTCCCCCTCCTTCCCTCTCTCTCCTTTTCCCTCCCTTCCTCACTTCCTGTTTTTCTCCATCCCTCCCTTCCTCCTTTCCTTCCTTTTTTCCTCCCTCCCCCTCCTGTCTTTCCTTTCTGCTTCCCTCCCTCCCTCCCTCCCTCCCTCCCCTCTCTCTTTCTTTCTTTTTGAGGGATGAAAACTCTACAGGACGAAAATGCAAACTGGCATTCTAGGCTTTTTCCTCTATTGCCACTGTTAATTCCTCTAGAGCTCCATTGCCATGGCTCACGCTGGTGAAAATCTCATAGTCATTACATCTGTGTATTGCTTTCATAATACTGCTTCAGCATCCTGTAAGATAGATAGGCTCAGTGATCAAGATGCAAAGAAGCAAGAACTGTTCCACCTTGCTGCAATTATGTTTTTCTTCTGCACCAACTGTGAGCTCCTTAAGATCAACGGCATGGCTAAGGATGTCTCTCAGCTTAGTAGAATACTTGTCTAAGCCTGGGTTTAGACCTTACTTAGCATTGTATAAACTGAGTGTGTCAACCCATGCCTGTAATCCTTAGTAGTTATTTTCAGCTACATAGTGAGTTTGAGGCCAGCCTGGGATACATGAAATCTTGTCTCTAATGAAATAAAATGGCAAAAAATGAATCACATCCTATTCATTGTGTACCTTTAACATGCAGTGCAGTGCTAAGTAGAGTGTGGACATAGCATACACTATAATCCGCCAGGGGCCCCTAAGCAAGACTGCCTGGGTTCTAACTCCATCTCTGCTACTTGCCAGCAGCCAAGGTGCCTCCAGTGTTCTTCATTTATTAAGTGTCCTTGCCTTCTGAGGGGGAGTCCACATATGGGTATTTATAGAGATGAACGGGATTAGTGTCCTTATACAAAATGACTAAGGGACAAGGGGATAGTTCAGTAAGAGTGCTTGTTATTAAACTTGAAGCCCTGTGTTTGAATCCTCAGCACTGGTGTGGCTGTGTGTGCTGGCAGCCCCAGTACTGAGGGTGGAGTGCGGTGGAGATGGGTGGAAGCTAAGAGCCAGCTGGCTGGTTTGCCTATAAGAAAACAGTGAACTTCTGGTTCAGTGAGAGACCCGGGGTCAAGGCAGCAGCGTGGAGAGCAATAGGCAAAGACATGCGACATTCTGCCCTGGCCTCTCCATGTGCGTGTAACACAATTGCACACTTGTGTGTGTAACACACAAACATGAGTAGGGCTTCTTGTTCTTCTTTTCCAAGTTCTGAGGATCCAGACAGAGCTGCCATGTTTGAAGCAGAGAGGAAGCCCTCAGCCAGCACTAACTCTGGTGGCACCTTCATCTTGGACTATCCGCCCTTCAGAATTGTAAGCAATACACTCGTGACGTTTACAAATTACTTATGCTGTTATTTTGTTATAGTCACCTGAATGCTAAAAGACAGAACTAGTCAGTTTTACGTTATAATTAGATGCCCAAAGCAAGCTAGCTTTATAAAGAAAGAGGTCAATCTATCCTCTGGCTTCGTAGCTTGAACAGCAGAATGCCCGCTCTGCGAAGGACCCTTTCCTTGACTGCATGAGCTCAGCATAGATAGATGCAGCCACACTGACAGAAGTGAAGCCATGGGCCTGGCTGTGCCATGCTCAGGTTCTCAATAACAACTCCTCAGAGAGAGTTGCCAAAAACTATCTTAACTTATTCCAAGGATCGCACCAAACAATTGACGTATGGGTTTCTTAAAAGTCTCCACTTCCCAATATGATCTGAGACCAAGTTTGGAAGAAACAAAACTTTTGGAAGATACACTGAAACCAAATCCAGACTCTGGCAACATCCAGGCAAGGCA
>CAWTZC010000167.1:0-12146 GCA_963919715.1 Microtus obscurus
GACATAAATGCTCTACCAGGGAGGGTTGGAAGGAAAGGTTCAGTGGTTGTGAATGCTGCCGTGTTGCTGTGATGCAATGTGCCCTAGCTACAAGGGGTGAGGATGCTGCTGTTATCAAGAGTAATTGTTTTGTGTGTGTGTGTGGGAGGGTTTGAGCCAGGGTTTTTGTAGCTTTGGAGCATGTCTGAACTTGTTCTTGTAGACCAGGTTGGCCTCAATGAGATCCGCCTGCCTCTGTCTCCCGAAAGTGCTGGGAAGAAAGGCGTGCACGCCACCACTGCCTGGCTGGTTTGTTTTGTTTTTAAACAAACGAATCTTTTAGAGCTTGAGAGATTGCTAGTGGGTAAAAGCACCAACAGGGTACCTCACAATAGCCTGTAACTAGTTCATGGGATCCAACGCCTTCTTCTGAACCTCTGCGGACACTTGAGAAGTAGAAGGCCGGAGCGGAATCACAGTGTAGTTTTTTTAATTTCCTCACCCCAAAGCAGTTTTAACTCACATTTTTTTTTCTAATGTCGAACATGTCATAAAAATTTATTAGCCACTTGTATTTCTTCTTTTGAGAAATATGTTCAATCAATTTATTTATTTATTATGTTTGTTTGTTTATTTTTGGATTGGATTATTGTTTTTTGGTGTTTAATTTTTTGAGCTGTTGCATATTCTAGATACAAATTCTTTACTAGATATATAGATTGCAGTTCCCTTCCTATTGGCTGCTTCTTACTTGTTTTACTACTGTTTTCTTTGCAGAAGTTTTTTGATTTGTGAGCTCTCATTTGAGGATGACTGCTTTTTTTTCTTCTTCATGAGTGATGTGGTCTTAACTTTATATGCTTTGAAGTATGCTCTCTAGTTTTTCTCTTCTTTAGAGTTTAGGACTTATGATCAAGTTTTAGCCCATTTGAAGTTGACTTTGGTGGAGGGTGAGAGGTAAGGATCTAATTTTATTATTCTGTATGGAGATATCCAGTTTTCTGCACTGCTGGCAGAAGATATCTTTTCCCTCAGTTCTCATTCATTTCATAGGTCTCTGTGCCTGCTTTGGTGCCTGTCTCATGATGTGTTTATTACTAGCCACTTGCAGTAAAACTCAAGATCAGGTGTGAAGTTATTTTTAGAACTCTTTTTTTTTTTTTTTTTTTGCGCTGTGATTGTTTTTAATATCTGGGATGTTTTGTGCTTCACTGTGGGTTTGGTGGTTTTTTTTATTTATGGGAAGAATATCACTGGCCTTTTGACTGGATTTCACTGAATGTGTAAATTGTTCTTGGTAAAATGGACATTTTCACGATATTGATCCACGAACATGGAGGCCTTTCACGTAGTGTTTTTTTGGTTTCTTTTTTCGGTGTTTTAAAGTTTTATTGTGATGCTTTCCCATCCTTCATTAGGTTTGTTCCAAGGTTTTGCTGCCTTGCTTTGTTTGCTCTTGCTAATGGAGTCCCCTGATTTCTTTTTCAGTCAGGTGTGATTGGCACGCAGGGACTTTTGAAAGTTCATTTTGTGTCCTGGCACATTATTGCTCAATGTGATTGTTAGGTTGGAGGTATTCTGGTGGAGTAGGGTTATTATAAAATATGTATTGCCCACAGATGGATATGAAACTCTTTTCTTTTCTTTATTATTTTATTTGCTTTTTTTTTTTTTTCGTTGCTAAGACTTCCAAACCACGTGAAAGCAGAGAAGGTGAGCAACCTTATCTTGGTCCCAATTTTAGTGGAAATGCTGCCTGAAGTTTTTTCTCATTTAATATAATATTGGGTGTGGGTTGTCATGTACAGCAAGCATGTTCCCTTTATTCTGCATTTCTTCAGGAATTTTTTTTTTTTTTTTGAGACAGGGTTTTTCTATGTAGCCCTGGCTGTCCTGGAACTTGCTTGTAAATCAGGCTGGCCTTAAACTCAAGATCCTCAGAGATCCATCTTCCTCTACCTTCAAGAGCTGGGATTAAAGACATGTATCACCACAGCCTACACAGCTTTTTTAGGACTTTTAACTTGTAAGAATGTTGGGTTTTATCAAAGTCTTTTCTATTACTACTGGAATGACCACGTGATTTCTGTCCTTGAGTTTTGTAATGTTATTGATTTATTCCTACTGAATTATCCCTGCATCTCTGGAACAAATTCAACTTGATGGTAAATCATCATATTATAGTGAGTGATCTTTTTGATATATTCTCAAACTTGATTTGCAAGAAATTTGCTTAGAGAATTTTTGTGTATGTTATCATGGACATTAATCTGCAACTTTCAATTTGGGTATTTTTAAAAAATATTTTTAAATATTAGGGTAATACTACTAACTTCATAAAAAGATTTTGGTAATGTTTTTCTTTTTTTATTTTGTGGAATTATTTATGCACAAAGTTGACCTTATTTCTTTGAAATTCTGGTAAAATTCACTACTGAACCCATGTGGATATGGACCTTTTCACACAGGGAGTTTTGGTTTTCAAAATTACTTCTTTAATATCACTCATTGCTATAGATCTCTTTAAAGTTCATCTAATTTTGACTTAATGTTATTAATTCTTATATATGTAGAAATCATTATTTTTTTTAGACTTTCCAAGTTAGTAGAATACATGTTTCTAAGGTAAAAGCTAATGATTTTTGAAATTTTACTAATATCTGTCATGTACAGCAAGCATGTTCCCTTTATTCTGCATTTCTTCAGGACTTTTTTTTTTTAATTTTATCTCTAATTTTATTAGTTTGGACTTTTTTTCGTGGTTAGTTTGGCTAAGGGTTGTCAGTCTTATCTTTTCAAAGAAATGACTCTAATTCATTGAACCTGTAATTTTTAGTATGAGTTCGACATTGATCTTAATTATTTAGTTCATCTTCTCAATTTTGCACTTACGTGTATGTATGTGTGTATGTGTTAGTGTGATGTATGTGTGTATGTGTGTATGTGTATGTATATATGTATGTATGTGTGTTCATGTATGTATGTGTGTATGTATGTGTGCATGTATGTGTGTATGTGTGTGTATGTATGCATGCATGCGTGTGTGTATGCAGAGGTATGTAGTAGTAGTAGTAGTATGTATGGGTATGTATGTATGTTTGAGATGGGTATATGTGTGGGTATATGTACAGGGAGGTAGAGGACAATTTGCAAGAGTAGTTCTTTCCTTCTGCTCTCTGATCTCCATGGGTCACACTCAGGCTGCGTAGGGGAAGCTCCCTTATTCACTGAGCCAACTTTGCCCTCTCCCATCTATTGATTGAGGGTTTCTTCTTTTTTCTTATTTTTGTAGGTCAGTGATGTATACCAGGTTATTTATTTGGAGCACTCTCTTTATTGTATTAGTACTTCTTTCATCGTGTTCCATAAATTTCGGTAGGTTATGCCTTCATTTTCATTTCTTCTAGGAAATTTAAAATTTTCTCCCTCATTGATTTCTTCAAGGATCATCTATTTAGTCGTGCATTGCATAACCCCCATGACTTTGTGATTATTCTAAGGCTGCTCTGACTGTTGATTTGTAGTCTTTTTACATTTGGTCAGATAAAATAGAAGGAACATATCAATTTCCTGTGTTTGCCAAGAGTTGCTTTGATTCCTAATATTTATATTTTAAAGAACATTCTGTGGGCGAGAAAAATGTAGGGATAGAATATTCTGTAGATGTTTAAGTTATTAACCTACAGTGTTATTTAACTCATATATTTGTTAGTTTTTGTGCGAAGACCTGTCAATTGGTGAGATAGGAACTGAAGTTCACGAATTCTTACGTTGGAGTTATGTTGTGACTTTACACCTAACAGTATTTGTTTTAAGAAATTGTGCACATGCGTGTTTAGAGTATATATATTTAGAGCCATAAAGCGTTTTTTTGATGGTTGTCCCTTTTTAATCAATATTATTTTTACTTTTTTCTCACTAGTATTGGTTTGAAATCATTTTGTAGCTATTATAGCGTGACACCCACTTGTCTCCTAGGTCAATTTTCTTGGAATACTTTACTCCCCCATTTTTATCCTAAAATAGCATCTGTTTTGTGGAGAGACACAGTGTTGGAGTCAGCAATCTTAGATAGTTCTTGATTTTTGACCAATCTGACTACCTGCATCTTTTGATTGAGAGGTAGAGACCATTAATATTCAGCTATTACTGAAAGTTGTGTATTAATTTCCTCCATTTTGTTGATTTATTGGATTTTCTTCTTTCCTCTTCTGTTTAACTTTATTGTGGCATGGTTAGTTTTGGCTGTGGTTCATACATGGATTTATTTTTTCTTTGATCTGAAGAATTCCTTCAAATATTTTTTATACAGCTGACTCAGTGGTGATAAATTTGATGGTCTTGTTTTTTATGTTGGGGAGTTTTTATGTTTCAAGGACAGGTATCTTTTGTTGGATATAGTAATCTGGGTTGACAGTTATTATCTTTTAGAGTTTGAAATACATAAATCTAAACTCCTTCTGGTGGCTTAAATTTTCAGTTTAATAATTCTGCGTTCTTACACTTATGGGCCTGACTGGTGTTTCTTGGTGACATCAATATTTTTTTTATTCTCTATATTTAATAATTTAATTATAAATTGATGAAAGCAGTTTTTTTAGTTTTGATTTTTTGCTTTCCTGAATACTCCTCATACCTGGATTTACATCTTGGTTTTTTTTTCTCAAACTCTGCAAATTTTTTTTCTGCATTCACTTGAAAATATTTTTATGTATTTAGAATAATGTTTTATTCTTCTATGTTATGACCCATGAATTTGGTCTTCTCAGAGTGCCAGTGCCATGTATAGTTTGGAATTCCCACTGGTACCTTCTTTTTCACCTTATCCCCATTTCGTTACAATCAACACCCCAACCTGTCTTTAAGCTCACATATTGGTGAGACTTCTCTCATAGAACGTTTTGTTGGATTTATTTTGTTGTTTATTTCCAACATTATAGATTCATTTTTTCTTCACTATTACTATTTTTGTACCTTTTATATCTTGTGTTGCTTTCCTTATTTGTGGTCTAGTCACTTAGCTTGTAGTTTTTTATTATTAATTAAATTAATTTTTTTTAAAAATATATACTGAAGGTAGTTTCCCTCCCTTCTTTCTTCCATTCCCACCCCACCCACTTCCTGCTGATTGGGGGCACTAACCTTATGAGGACCTAAAGAAAATTTAGGATTATGGTAAGTCTGACTGGAGTATTCTGTAAAGCTTGATGTTAGCCAGCATTCTTGAGGCTATTTTCAATGCAGAACTCAGAGGAAATGCCAACAGAGGTCCTGAAATGTTGGATCATCTGGGCCATTCTGCTCCTACTGGAGATTTTTCAAGGGGGTCTTCTTTTGATCGAACTTGATTTTTCTTAACCTAGAGTGAATCCGGAGCCTCTCATTTCCTGTGGAAATAAAAGCAAACTCTTCTCCAAAGTAACACATCTTTTGACTTAAATTTTGAAGTTAAGGCATTTTTCAAAATATATATGTTAAATTAATCCAGCAGCATTTATAACCAAATGTCTTTTAGCAGCTGTTGCTCCTTCTCAGCCATCAAACAATTCAAAGACAATACAAAACATACAGCATCAGAATTCTCTGTGCATTTCCATCTTTAGGCTTTATTTAAACCATTTATTATCATTATCATATATATATAGACAGGTTTTGTATAGGCTTCCGGAACTCACTCTGTAGACCAGGCCATCCTTCAGCTCAAACCGATCCACCTGTGTCTGCCTTCCAAGTGCTGGGATTAAAGTTAAAGGTGTGTGCCTTCACACCCAACTAATCTCTTTCTTTCTTTCTTTCTTTCTTTCTTTCTTTCTTTCTTTCTTTCTTTCTTTTTCTTTTTCTTTCTTTTTTAAGGACTTTATCCTTTTACTTTTCTTTCTCAAGCTTCACACATATTTTTAAAAACACTGTGAACCATTTAGAGGTTTTTTTATTTTGGTTGAATAGATCTTTATGATTTAATTCTCTTTTTCTGACCACATACAGTTTTTAATTTGCTAAGCAATATGGCTAGGATAAAAACTGTTGCTTTGGCAGCTGGATCCACCCCATTTCTTAGCTTTCTGAGAGTCTAGCTTCATGGTGGAGGCACTGGCAGGAGCCATGGTTATTGTCACAACTCTATGGAGTTTCAAGGTCCTGCCACCACCAGGAAGCATATTGTTGGTTATTCATGTTAACAATTCATTTAAGTATTTGATGGCAGAGACACTTGAAAAGGCTGGTTTTTGCACCCAAAGCTGAGTAGGCAGCCTCTCTTAAATGAGATGTGTTTACTTCTAGCAAACAGAGCCCTTCCCCCAAGAAAATGCTGCTACCAAGAAGTTGTGCTTAATTCTGTTTTTTTGTGTCTGGAATTATCTAAGCTCTCTCAGGTTTTATGTGTATTTTTCCACATTGGGCACCTTTCTGTTACATGGGTGCCAGATGAAGATGGAAGTTGCTAAAATAATCCTAACTAACTCAGAACTACATATAATAAAGTTAATTATTTATGGATAGACTCAGAGATCACAGTCCTCTGCATGAATGGGCAACAGGGAACTGAATCTAGAAGCCAGGAGAGAGAGAGAGAGAGAAGGGAGCAAACGTGCGTTATGCTTCCATACATTTATGGTATAAGAGGCCACCCAGGTAATTTAAAGGTATGGTGAAGGAATTCCTATAGCATAGTTCATCATTTTATTTCAAATTATGATGTATTGTTTTTTAACAGCTGAGTAATACTCTATTGTGCAAACTCAAATTTTTTTATATTCTTCAGTTGAAGGACATCTAGGTTGTTTTTAGATTTTGGGCTTTACAAACAATGCTGTGTTGAAAGGTTAGCAACTGTCTTTGTGGTGTGACTGAGCATTCTTTGAGTATATACCCAGGATTGGTATAGCTAAGTCTGTACCAACATACCAAGAGGTAGCTCTCCAATTTGTATCTCCTTGATACTTTTTGTTGTCTTGTTGCTCTAGCTAGAACTTTTTTTTCCCTTTTCAGTTAAAATTTTTTTTAATTTATATTTTTTAATTGTTATTGCATGGTATTATAGTGGAAAGGAGACTTGGAAAACAGAGTCTGAGACAACAAAAGAGGAGAAGAGAAAACTTGAGTACCAAGTCCAGCAGAGACTGTGAAAGTGAAGGAGTGTAATGGAAGCCTGACTCCGGGATGTTACTCTGCCAGGCTCCCAGGATAGCTGGTTCACTTAGTAACACCAGTGTGGTTCTCTGCAGAATCTGCTCAGTGCCCTTCAGATGGATTCAAATGAGATGAAGAAAAATGCTTTTGGAAAACAGTAGGAAAATCACCATTTTGCAAGTGAGTGAGAAGTCCCTCAGCGGCATCTAGCTAGAACTTTGAGTATTATATTGAATGGGGCCATGGAGAGAGTGAACAGACCGCCGGCTTTTTCTCTTCTTTAAAAGCACTGAATTTCTCTCATTTAGTTTGAGTTGGCTGTCAGCTTGCTGTAATTTGCTTTTAATAGATGCTGTATTCCGATCTCTCCAAGACTTTTATCATGAAGGGGTATTGGATTTTGTCAAAAACTCGTTCAGCATCTAATGAGATGATATGTGTTTTTTTTTCATTGTATTTATATGGTGAATTACATTGACAGATATTTGTATGTTCACCACCCTCTATCTCTGGGTTCATTTGATCATTGTAGATGATCTTTTTAATGTGCTCTTGGATTTGATTTGTAGTATTTTATTATATATTTTTTATCAATGTTATGGATGAAATTAATTCACTCCCGTTGAATCTTTCTCTGAACATTCTTGTTATCACTCTTTTGAGTTATCTGTGGGATTTCTAATTTCTCTTACCAAGTGCCATTTCTGCCATATTTGTAGTTTTTGAAGTAGTTAATTTTGCTTTTGGCTTTTTTTTGTGTGTGTTTGTTGTATTAACTTTGCTGAGATTTACATACTTGATGTATTTCATGGCTTAGTAAATTTTTTTAACCAGATATTCTTTCAGTTCAAGTGTTTGCAGTGGTAAGAGGGACATGAATGTGTCAGAAAATAGTTTTAGTTTGGACTCAGGATACTGATGTGGAATTTATTTTACCCAATTTAGCAGATTGTTATCTGCCAGAATAACTCCAACTTTAAGAAGTTAACAATTTAAAAATGGTTGAAGGACAAAAAGAAGCAACAAAAACAAGCATAGTAAGGAGTATACTAAGATAAACACTTTTAACATTAGAATTAAGAACAAAGTTAGGTAGACAAATATAAGATTAGTATTAGACTACGGATTATACTCAAAGAATAAACGAAGATTTGTTACCTCCTACTTAGTTTTGTGAATAAAATGCTGATTAGTCAGAAGACAGGCAGAAGTATAGGTGGGGAGAATAGATTGGGAGAACTCTGGAAGAGAAAAAGGCAGAGATATAATCACCAGCCAGCCACAGAGAAGCAAGGTGAGAATGTCAAAATGAGAAAAGGTACTAAGACACATGGCAAAACATAGATAAGAATAAGGGGTTGATTTGGCTGTAAGAGCTAGCTAGCAATAAGCTTAAGCAATAGGTCAAATACTTGGTTTATAAGTAATATGTTGTGTGCTTATTTGTGTCTGAATAACTATGGGACTGGGTGAAGAAACTTCTATCTATATTAGACTGATTCTTAAAGCATCTGGGAGGAGAATGTTGGGGTGTTGGTTGGTTCTATTGATTTTAGAGATTATTAGAGTTGTGGAAGATTATAATTAAGAGACAAAATAAAGAGGATAAATAATGAGAAAATGAAAGACACAAGAGAGGGGAAAACATGCAATATGGTGAAGGGTTTAGTAAGAAATGCCTTGTCATAGATTGAGGAGAAATATGCACAGCAAACCTAAATTTGATTAAACAACATGCTGACAAAAGAAAAGCATATGACCCATATCTACAAGAGTAGATATTATATAATAAAGAATAAAAGAATACTTATATAATGAGCTACCAATCATGCCAGGCAGCTTCTCTATACCATGTGTACCTATCTGAGCTATCTTGGAGCTGGATTCTTATTGTCACATATCTCTACCTGCTTTCTTGTAGAGATCTTCTCAGGGACCATTTTTGAAAACAAAAATGTCGCGAGATAGACTCCCCCTTTAATATCACCCAAGTATTTAATCCATCCTGACTTTTGACACAGTCTTCTGACTTAGTGTGTGGATCTTTACAGAGTATGGATAATTTTTCAGTGGTAACCACTGAAGAAAATGTTGTTTATAAGTTAACTATCATTAATGATCTATAGATCCTCAGAGAGGGGTAGCCACTTCATAAGTCCTTCCCATTCCATTTTGATAGGCACGAATTCAGCAGGTTTTGTAGGATAACCACAGATGATGGGAATTCCAAATGCAACAGCCATGTCCTCCCCAGAAAACAGTGTTTCACTTCACTTCACGACTTTCTCTGGCTGCTACATATTTTCTGCTCATCTTCTGTGATGATCCTCAAGCTTGGTGTATTATAAGATGTCATTTAGAGTTGAACATCAACAGTACGTATTTTCAGAACTTTACTGAATTATGAGTTGCTGCAGTATCTGCCTCCTACTCAGGGAGAAAAATGTTTTTGACCTAAGTTGACATCAGCATCAATCTTTGGGCACTAGCACAAATATTTGAAGGCAATCTCTTGGCAGGCTCATGTCCACTTAGACAACAACAACAGCAACAGTAGCTTCTATCAGGGTCTATGACATCTGAGACATGAGCTGTTGACTAGATTTACAGTACTAGAGTGAGTAGCCTCTGTAGAACTGCCCTCAAATCCATCCATGAAGTAGTTGTTTCTGCTGTGACAGTCATGTCACTATTGCACCAATCGTCACCATCTTGCCTGGAGTGACATCTTGTTTTATTGAATCCTGAAAGACAATAATTTTGGGGGAAATTTGAAGTTTTGAGTCAGAAAAGGAAAGCTAAAAATTTGAGCAAGTAATTATAACGGTGACTCTCAGTTGATTTGAAAATAATGCCTTTGAAGTCACTGTTCTAGCACATGCTAATATTTGGCATTTGCCTAGGAAGAAGTACACAGAAATGGATCTGGAAGATATAGGTAATATGTTATTTGGCTGAACTGAAAACACTATATCACTGTGTTGTTGAAGGCTGGAAGTCTGAGCTAAAAAGTGGATTAGTCATTATTTTCTTCTGCACATTTAAGGCTTGTTTTTCCACTTTCACATATGTGTTCAGCAGTGGGCTGAGCTTTCCTTCCTTATGGCAATGAAGCTCACGATGCTTTTGCTTTCTTGCCATCCTAGTGCATCTTCCCAAATGCTGAGTGCTAGAGCATAGCGCCTCCTTGTGCAGATAAAGAGCTTGAGGCAAGGAAAAAAAGTACTTGTGAAAGAAGGAAGTGGCCAGAGGAAGACTGAAAGCAATTTCACGTTTCTATGCAGTGTTCATCACGGATTACAGCTCCTGGCTTCCCCGTGCTATCTTTATGACCTCTATGGTTGCAGGAGAAGCTGATGTAAGCTACCTTACATCAGGATGTTTGAACGTTAGTCTTGGAGAATGCACAGAGCATAAAAAGAAATATGCCTGGGAAATTTAATGAATGCTAACATTGCCTTATGAATAGATAGTGCAAATGGAGTTAATGAGACTGGGGACCTTGATGTAGCCATTGGTGACATCATTCAAGATCTCAAAGTGATACTTTATCCCCAGTGGGGCATCATTGAAGGTTTAAAGGTGATTTAAGAAAGTGGGGGTGGAGGTGACATAACTGCTCAGTTGGTAAAGTACTCACCCCAGAAATATGAGAACCTGCCATTTAAAATGTATTATTTAATTATTTAAAAGCAATCTTTCTCAATTTACATACAATCCCAGTTCCCACTCCCTCCACTCCTCCTGCTCCCTCTGCTCCTCCAACCACACCCACTCCTCAGAGAGGGTAAGGCTGTATCCTCTCCACCATCAACTATCATTGGTGTTTTTGATGGCAGTATTTGTTGGTGTAAGATGGTATCTCAGAGTTGTTTTGACTTGCATTTTCCTGATGGCTAAGGAAGTTGAACATTTCCCTATCTGTCTTTCAGCCATTTGAGATTCTTCTGCTGAGAAATTCCTGTTTGGATCTGTACCTCAATTTTAAATGGATTATTTGGTATTTTGATGTTAATTTTGTGAGTTTTTATATATTTTGGAGATTGCAGCGAATCTTCCTGGCCAGCAGGAAAGAACACACACGACGCAGGATTCTTCAAATCACGAATTATTGAGCCTCTTGGTTGAAGGGAGAGCAGAAAGCAAGGGGCTCCAATAGTGCTTGATTTTGAGAAGAATCCTCGCTGTGTGGCTGTTCTTTCCTGCTGGCCAAGATTCGCCTGACCCAGCGAAACCCAGGATGCTGGGACACAAGCTTTGGTACCGAGTGAGGGGCCAAATAGGATTCAGAACTCGACATGCGGAGCGGTGACGTGGTGAGTTCCAAGTATGATGATTGCTGGAGTTGCACCTGAGGCAATTTGCTTTGATTTTGTGGCCCTTGGTATTGAGTTTTTTGTGCTGCGTTTGTTTGACTGGAAGAGAGGACTGGAAAGGCACAATTAGACAGCCTATCAGAGTCTGATTTAAAAGGGGGGGGGGACTTAGGCAGGTCTAGACTGAAAAGAATAAACATTAAAAAGGATAGTAAGAAGGAAAAGGATAAAAAGATGAAAGCACACCTAAAAAAAGAAACTCAAGACAGCCCCAGGTAAGGCTGGGGATCCACGACAAAAGTGGGGTTTTCCCGCCTCACCAGTAGAAGAAGGGAGAGTGGGTAGCAGAGCCACGACCACAGCGGACAGGAAGGGAACTCTTAAACGTCAAACGGGTGAAAAACGTCAAACGTGGTCATAAACGCTAAACGGGTTGTCAAATGGGCGCTTCATCTTTGCACCTAATTTTTTTGGCTCTCAATGAGCTGTTATGGAGCTCCTTGGAAAGGTTTTTAGCTGAGAATGACACAATTGCTTCTTGGTTTGCCGCCTCTGGCAATCTTACTGTGTATCTGGGATAAGTTGGTAGAGAGCTGAATTCTGCCACTGAACAAGGTACGCTAAGGAAGGGAGTGATATTCTATTTTGCCCGAATTACTGGAGCTTCAGAGTTTGCAATGGAGTGTGAGCAGCTGCGGCTCCAAGGCCACTTAGCTCCAC
>CAWTZC010000168.1:0-16484 GCA_963919715.1 Microtus obscurus
CTGTTGAAATTGAAGTGCTGGGGTTTGTGTCCCCAACAACTGCCCCGGGCACGCCTGCTATCTTATGCCCGGAAATAACAACACACAAACTATTCATTTGAACACTGCTTGGCCCATTAACTTAACCTCTTAACCATTCCTAATCATCTATGTCGGTACCCCAAAGCGTGCGCCTTTTACCGGGAAGATTCTAGCCCACGTCCATCTTGTGTCGGAGCTTCATGGCGAGTGTGACCTCAGAGAGCTGGGCCATCCTGTCTGCCCGCTAGACAGGAGGCTGCAATGTCTGAGCGGAGCTGCGTGCTTCTCTGAGCTCCACTTCTCTTCTGTCCGCATACTATTCTTGTTTGCTCCTCCCACCATGGGGTTCAAACCAATTGAGCCAAGCAGTTTATTTATTGCTTATCCAATGAAATCAATAGATTGATATACAGATTGGTATATGACACTCCCACATCACTTCCCCTTTTCTTGTTTAAAAACAAAAAGGAAAAAAGCTTTAACTTCAACAGCAACGTTCAAACTCTAGAAATGACAGAGACATCTTGCTGCCTGGACAGTCAAAGTTCCTCTGTAACCGCTGGGGGATCGAGATTTCTTCCGCCTACAGGCCCATAGTTTTCAGCAGGACATTCCACAAAGTGAGGAAATTTCAAAAGGCAGTCACCTCTGCTTGTCCTGAATAATAATGTCTTTGAGACTCCTTCATGAATCGGGAACCCCGAAAGATCATCACCTTGACGGGCAAGTTCAGTAGTCCCTCTCTGCGGGTTCTCTCCAGTTTATGCAATGGTCCATGGCAAGAAACGAGTTTCTTGCCCAAATGGTTATCAAACTCCATAAGGGTCCTCTTCGATGCCCATCTTCTTCTTGAAGTAGATTGGTGATGCCAGGAGCAGAGTGTCTCATTGTCATGAAAAGTCCCAAGTTATTGAAACATTAAATAGATATTCCATAGTTTTTGAAAGATATGAAGAATGCCTATCTAACTAAAATATATCTCTATATATCTAGAAAATCTAACTACAGCATAACACAAGCTTGACCATTACCGACGATTATCCATTAACAACCATATACATTACATTTTTTAAATGAACTACAGCAATCACAATACCTTAATCAAGATCAGAAAATACAGATACTTATAACAAAATTGACCTTAAATTTAAATCACTAAAGCAAAATCTTATCAATGTAAATTATTCATACCTATGATCACTTCCCCTTTAAATGTAAAAGAAACACTTATAAACCAGTATTTAAACATGGCAGTTATCTCTCCAAACTGCTTTCTGCTGAATGGTACGTGGTTAATTTAGGTCTTTCATGGTATAACCTGTGACTGCTAGTTTCATCTCAGTTGGCAGTTGAGTTGACAATTTTCTGAAGGCGTCACAGCAACCCTTCAGGAGGGCGTGGTCCATCATACCATATCCGAATAGGAAGAAATGAACAGGATCCGCCTCTATGAAAACAAACAAGAAACTCCTTTCCAAAGTATTTTGTCCTTAGATCCAAATTCCAAAGTCAAAGGTAATTTCACATTGGGTTGAGTTTAGCAGCATTTATAGACAAATATCTTTTAGCAGCTCTTGCTCCTTCCTCAACATTCAAACAATTCAAACAGAGCATAATAGCACCACAGTATCCAACATTCTCTGTGTATTTTCCATCTTTTGTACAGCTTTGTTTTAACCTCTATTTCGTTTATTTTTACTTTTAGCTTTTTGTTTTAAGCATATATCTTTGACCTCGACACTGTAGACCAGGCTGTTCTTGAACTCTCAGAGATCCGCTTACATCTCTGCCTCCCAGGCATTGGGATTAAAAGCGGTGATGCTACTACACCTTGAACTCACACAGAGATCTGTTTCTCTCTGCCTTCTAGGCACTGGGATTAAAGGCGTGTGCTACCACACTTTGAAGTCACAGAGGTCAGATTTTCCTCTGCATCCCAAGTGTTGGGATTTAAAGGCGTGTACTACCACAACCAACTTCTCTTTTTTTCTTTCTTTTTTTTTTTACTCTTAAGAACTTACTTTTTAGCTTGCTTATATTTTTAACACACGTAAACCATTTAAAAATTTTCTTTATCTTTGAATCTCTTTTTGCTGTAGTCTCTCTATGTTTTTCTGACCACATAGGTCTTTAATTTACCAAGCAAACCCTAGTAGGACTAAAGGCGTGCTTTTGCTGGCTAAAGGATGTAGCTCTGTTCCTTAACTTTCTGCCAGTCCAACCTTGTGACTGAGGTACGGCCAGAGTCCGCATTTCATTGCCACGAAGTCACCACAGTGTTTCCAAGGTCCCTGCCAGCAACTTAAGCTGCAACAGACAACACTCAAGTCCTTTCTTCTGCAGTCTGCCCTCCGACTCAAACAGTCAGGAGTTTGCCCTGGCAGGATGGCCCAGAAAACCGGCATTTTAAAACAGCGCAGCTTTTTTTCCTGCTACAGGCAGAAAACTGAAAAACCATGCGTTTAGCTTTTCATCAACAACGTTCCAAGTGTTTCGTGGAGGACCTCTTAAAAGAGCTGCAAGGCTTTGCAGCTAAAGCTGAAAGTTTCAAGAAACCTCTCTTTGGCGAGAGTGCTTGCTTGCCTCTAGCAAGGAGAGCAGCCCCGAGAAACAGCTGCTACCAAGTAAAACATGCTTTACTCTTTTCCCAAGCTTTCTCAGACTTTCTGTGGACTCAGTTGCCCCACGTTGCTTGCCATCTGTTGAAATATTCGAGCAGCGTGGCTGTGTCCCTCGCCTGGCTAGCTTATGCCCGAAATAACAACACACAAATTGTATTCATTTAAACACTGCTTGGCCCATTAACTTCAACCTCTTAACCCATTCCTAATCATCTATGTAGGCACCCCAAGGTGCGCTTACCGGGAGATTCTAGCCTACGTCCATCTTGAGTCGGAGCTTCATGGCGAGTGTGCCTCAGAGAGCTGGATCCTGTCCGCCCACGAGAGGGGAGCCTGGCTTCTCTGAGGGAGCTGCGTGCGCGTTCTGAGCTCACTTCCTCTTCCTGTCCAGCATACTATTCTGTTTACTCCTCCCACCTATGTTCTAACCAATTGGGCCAAGCAGTTTATTTATTGCTTATCCAATGAAATCAATAGATTGATATACAGATTGGTATATGACACTTCCACATCAGTCAACAGATGAGTAGAGTAAAGTCGAAATGTGGTACAGTTACACAATGGAACCATTTGGGGAAAAAATTAAATCAAGTGAAATTTTCAGGTATAAGGGTGGAACTAGAAAAATAATACCGAGAGAGGTAATCCAGGTCTAGAAAAGGCAAATATAATATGCTAGTTTATAAGGTAGATATTAGCTGTTATATCAATGACAACCACAGTTACAAGCTATAGAACCAAAGAAGTTAAACATAAAGCAAGGCCTGGGTTGTGGGAATGACAGATAGATATCCCTAGTAAAAAGAAATAGAGTAGATAGTTATGGATGTATTGGGAGGGTCAGAGGTGGGAGGAACAAGGGGAGACTGGGAGAAAGATGGGAAATGAGGGAAGGACTATGAGAAAAGACAGCTACAATTAAGTACCATTTGACAGGTAGTATGGAAACAATACAAGAAGCTTCTTTCCTATGATGTACCTAGATGAAGGCAATGTAAATGAAACCACCAAATAATGGGGGGATCCAGAGCTCAAATAGACATTGCTCATCACCAAAGGAACTTCTCAATACTGGAAATGGGTTGTATATGATTGAGTTGATGGCCGAAGGAGTCCCATAGAAACAACATAGGCTGTTGCCAAGGCTATGGTTCACTCTTTACAAACTGACAAGAAGGCCCTACATGCTAGCATCTTTGGCTCAGGAAAGCCTCTGCACTACCAAAGGAGAAAGGAAAATACTAACCCAGGCACAAATGCTTTGCTCTACAATGGTGTCCTGCTAGCAAGATATGCTAGGTCAATGATGTCCCAAAGCTTGTGGGAGTGACCAACCAATATCTGATTTGACTTAAGTCCCTCTCCATGAAATGGAATTCAAACCTGATGCTGCTTGAGTGACCAAGAACCTGAGACTAGATAGTTCAGGGGTATAGGATAAAAACCAATACTACTGTCATATTTTTTTTTAAAATTAATGTAGCAATAAAATGATTCCTGACGACATTCTGCCATACTTCTGGATCAGTGCCTTGCTCATTCACCACTAGCAGTTCTGGCTGTAGCAGACAGGAACAAGTACAGAGAGACCACAGACAAACTTTATGCAGAGAGTAAAAAAGGCCTTGGAGCACTCAGCCCCTAACTGGGATGTCTTTCATCAAATCCCTTCCCTCAAGGCTCAGGGAATCAGCATGATCCCACACATATGAACTCACAGAGTGAGGCAACATGTGCAGGGCCTGCACAGGGCCCTACACCAGCTGGAGTCCTAGAGCTTTCAGAAAAAAAGGGACACATGAGCCCATCCCTAACCCAGAAGCAATCTCCAACTGACAACTCTAGGACTCTAGCCAACCATGACTCACCTAATAGAAACAGACCACCCAAAGGGAAGTTCTTAACTTCCAACCATTATCACCTGCCAGAGTAGGACTCAGCGGAGATAAATTTAATGGAGGCCTGATTCCCAGTAGTTTACCCTGAGGCAATACCTGGTTGCAGGAAAGACCACAAACTGAGATTACCCAAGCACCACCCAAGAACAGACCATCCAAAGGAAATGCCTAACGTTCCAACTTTCCAGCACACTCACCAGGACACCCCTAGACAATGTCAACCAATCAGGGTTCTGAACCTTAGAAATCCCTCACCCCCACCTTTACTACTATAAAAACCTAACTCTAACTGAGCTCAGAGCTCTCTGATTATTCCAATTTGAACATAAGGAAAGACCGAGTTTGCAAACTTGTATAAAATTAAGGCTCTTTGCTTTTACATACGGGACTCGGTCTCCTTGTTGGTTTTGGGGGAACTTCGTGGATCTGGACTTAACAACAACCACTTGTAAACTGAAAATTTGATTTCCTCCAAGAGAGTCTCGGAGAAATAGACTACTCTTAAGGAGAAGCTGCATTCCCCAGTAGTAGATGGCCAACCCAAAATGAAGTCAACAACACATTTGGAGTTCCTTGTCTCTGTGTCATGTCATGACTCTTGCTTTTATTTGTTTTTATTTTATCTCATTCTTGTTTTTTTGTTTGTTTGTTTGTTTTGTTTTGTTTTTCGGGAGACAGGGTTTCTCTGTGGTTTTGGAGCCTGTCCTGAAACCTAGCTCTTGTAGACCAGGCTGGTCTCAAACTCAGAGATCCGCCTGCCTCTGCCTCCAGAGTGCTGGGATTAAAGTCATGCGCCACCACCGCCCGTCTTATCTTATTCTTTATTTTTATTTTATTTATACTTTTTCCTTCTCTCTTTTTACCCTATGGGTCCTTTGTGTATATATTATGACTTCCAGTTTAGTGTTCTTGTTTGTTTGCTTATTTATTAGATTGCTTGTTTTATTGAAAATAGATTCTTCTCTTATACAATACACCTCAACCACAGTTTCCCTCCCTCCACTCCTCCCAGTTCACTCCCACCTCCACTCTCCCCCAGATCTATTCCTTTCCATCTACTGCCACAAAAGAGTAAGCCTGCAAGAGACAACAACAGGACAAGATACAGCAAGACAAGACTCATAAGCCTTGCTCAGTTTCGTGTTTATATGGGATTGCTTAGTGTGTGGAGGAGTGAGTCTCTGCTCTTGTGCTTGCTTTTGGGACATTTTCCTTCTGTTTGTTTTGCCCAATTCCAATGTGGTAGTTTTTGTTTTATCTTACTATATTATATTTTAATTCCTTAGAAGACTGTTGGGTTTTTTTAAATAAGTTTTTTTGTTTTATTTTGTTGTTGTTGTTGTTTTTAAACACTGTTAAGGACTCAATCCAGGGTCTTATGCTTACTAGACAAGCACTCTACCATGGACCTAAATTCCTGTCTGTTGTTATCTTAATGAGAGACAGAAAGGGGGTGGATCCAGATGGAAGGGAGGTGGGTAAGAGCTGGAAGAAGTAGAAGGAGGGAAAAATATAATCAGAATATATTATATGAGGGAAAAAAACTATTTTCAATAAAAAGGGAAAAAATACCACTGCCATCAAGCTATTGGAATAGTAAGGGTTCAATGAAGTTTCTAATAGAAGAAAAGCATGTTAAAATTGCACTCATCTTTCCAAAAGTTACCAAACAGAAATTGTAGTAAAAGATAATATTATTTTAATATTATTTTTTTGCAATAGAACTAGTTCAGTTGTACACATTGGTTGTATTTTCTGAGGCATACAGTAAGATAAAGGTAAAATGTAAAGAAATGTCTATGATCTTGGATAATATTTATTTATTTATTAAAGATTTCTGTCTCTTCCCTGCCACCACCTGCCATTTCCCTTCCCCTCCCCCAGTCAAGTCCCCCTCCCTCATCAGCCCAAAGAGCAATCAGGGTTCCCTGCCCTGTGGGAAGTCCAAGGACCACCCACCTCCATCCAGGTCTAGTAAGGTGAGCATCCAAACTGCCTAGGCTCCCACAAAGCCAGTACGTGCAGTAGGAGATCTTGGATAATATTGCTGTATATTATAAAAATACCAGTTTCCTAAAAAAGTAACTTCAAAATTTAATGCTCAACCATCTTTTAGTTTGGACTTTAAAGAGGCCAATTTTTGAAATTCATTGGGAATAAAAAAATGCACATATTACTGAAGGCACAGTTTTGACAACTTGAGCAAAGAGTAGAGAATTTTGTTCTAGAATAGGCTTTGCTGCAAAAGCCACTGCAGTAACTAGAATAATTAGATCGACTCTCAAAGTGATCATAAGGTCTTTGATCAGATTTTTATCTTTTGATCAAAAGGAAGAAAAATACAGATTATATCTACTTATGGTGTGAATGTATATATCCCTCCAAAATACCTGCATTGTCACTTAAAACCACAGAATGCAGCAATACTTGGAACTTTGAGGAACTGTTTTAAATCAGGAGAGTAAATCCCTAACAAAGGGTTTAGTCCTTTTATAAAGAAAGCTGGAGGGAAGTACCCATGTGCCCTGGCTGTCCTCGCCCTGATGCTCTTTGCTATTTGAGGGAGACATCAGTTCGGTCAACAGCTAGAGGACATGGCATTCAAAGGTGCCATCTTGGAAACAGAGACTAGATCCTCACCAGACACCAAACCTGCTGGCACCTGATCCAGAACTCCCAAAGTTACAACAGTTAGTAATAAACCAATGCTGTTTGTACATAGCTTCACATACGATATCTTGTTATGTCAGCAAGAATAGACTAATAAAGCAAAAGAAATAACATTCAAATTTAAAAGAAATACATAAAATGTGGTACCTACATATACAATACAAAATAGTGGTTACAAATGAATTAGATGTGATAAGGAAAGTCGGAACCTATAGAAATAGGGCTATAACACCAAGGGGTGGAGAAAGAATTTAAAACAAATTTTGAGAGTTTGATTCATAAGACAGGAAAAAATACTTTATTACAAAAAAATTGTAGATATCCTTGACAATGTAGCAGACAGATCACAGTCAGGAACAAATATTTTATTATCTAAAGCAATGAGAAATTATCTAAAAAGTATGGGTGCAGCTATTTAAGATTTCCAAGATCAATAATGAAAGAATGGGCAATCTAAGAAAATGAGACCGAGATAGGAGTTAGCAACAACAGAAAAAGTGCAGCAAACATGGAAGTTTATAAAAAATAATTGCCAAGACAAATTCATACTTACAAACGTGCAAGTTAAACTAGCAAGAAGAAACATGTGCATGTTAATCAGATTAAGCAAAACCTAGAAAGCAGCTTGAACCAGTGGTGGGACAGAAGGTGATCCAAGACACCTCCAATGCATCTGGAAACATGCGCAAACACAGCCACTCATGGTGTGCAATCTGGCGGTACCTTTGATTGATGGACATATATAATCCGTGTTCAGCAATTCCATTCCTGGCTTTTATCAAAATCAGTAAGGAAACATACTCTGAGAATAGTTCATTGAGCTGTTTGCTTAATAGCAACTGTTGGAAGCAATCCAGCTGTCAGTCACTGAGGAGCAGCTGAGGAAAATGTGTAGAGGGCAGATTATCATATGCTAAGCATTATTTAGAAGCAACAAAACTAAGGGGTACAAAGAAACACAGATCGAGTTTTAAGAAAACTGCAGTGAGTGCAAAAGGGAAGGGACCGCCCAGGGAGAAAACAGGGCTGATATGGCCTGTAAGTCACTGTATGATTACATAACTCAAATAATTTGACACTAGAAAAGTTTACACAGTCAAGCATATACCTAAAAACACGTGGATTTTAAATTTGTAGGTTTTAATATATGCACAATTAAATTCTATGCTACTATGCTACTAAATTCTATGTCAATGGTAGGCAGTTCTTATGCACGCACAAATGTTCTCCTACTATACAGTAAAATATAAACCTGAAATGAGGAACTTGTGATGCAATGTAAATGTGTATTTAACTGTGTGCATGCTTGTAAATCTGTGCACATGCAGGGAGTCAAAAAAAAGGAAATATAGGGAAATTTTTATCAGAGGTTGTTCTGGGATCAGAAATTGAATATGAAGAAACAGAGGAAAGGGATGTCACTTTGCATTTGGTGATATGAAATGGTTTGAAAATTAGTTTGAATTTTGTTAAATAATCAAATTACTACAAAAAAAAAACATAAGATGTATGCATATCCTAGAACAAAATGATATTGTCGTTTCTATGTGTCTTCCTTCCAAATTGAGGTTGTAGGTCACTAATCACCTTTATAGCTGTTAAAACAGTTTCTGACATATGACAAGAAATAAAACAAAGCTGTGAAAGACACGAAGGGAGGAACTAATAATGGGGGGCAGGCAAGTTGTTTTTTCTTTCTGATTTTCTACAATTTTTACATTTTCAAAATTTGTCTCAAATTGAAGGAGGGAGATGGATCCGAGGTGGGGAAGGCAACAGCACAAACCAGATTAGGAAAGCCTAGCTTTGTGAGTTGCCGAAGGGTCAAAGGCTATGGCCCTGGATGTCTTCTCTAACACTGCTGATGGTTGCCCTCCCGGCTATGCATCTTAGCTCAGAGTTGCCATAGGGAGAACGGGGTGCTGTGAGAACAGAGGTCTCAGGAAGGGAGAGCCAACTGTGGCCATTTTTACTTTCTTTTTAACTGAAGTTGGGGATGCTCTGGCTATCTCTACAAGTAAGCAAAGGCAGACTGCATACAACTGAGACTCACTGGAGACGCCACACCCATGCAGGCTTAACTCCTGGCCTCTCGTCTGTCTCTCAAGCAGCCCTCCGAAAGCATCCAGCCATTCGACATGCATTTGACCTCCTTCGATCGTCCAAGGCTCTTTCTTTCCATTTCTTGACCCTCTGTCCCATCTTCACTTTCCAGATTGCTCTCCAAGGCTTCGCCTTTCTGGGCATCTTTTATGTGCTTCAAAGATCGGACTCTGTTGCTGGGTTCCGTGAATGTTGCTTAAAACACAAAAGGTTAAGCAGAGAGCAACTTTATTGATTAAACATCCATTTTCTTCCCCTTTGTTTTTTGTAAGAGCCCTTGATGTTGCCTCTGATTGACAGCCCCACCTGCACACCTCTAGCGCTGGATTCCCCCTTGGTAATGTCACTGAGCTGCAGAACTCCATATCCACTCCGCAAAGCCCCACATCCGTCGTATGCATTTTTCAAAGAGGAAAAGAGAAGAAATGTAGCTTTTCTCTCTTTATCTTTCCTTCTCCGTCCCTTAGATATTTCTAGAAGTCCCTATTGAATGAGAAAGGAAAGAAACAGAGAGAGAGGAGAAAAAGGCTTTAGCCAAAGCCCCTCCCCTTTATTTGCAATCCTTCAGCTCGCAGCAAGCCTTTGACTAGGCTTTCAGGAAGGTGACAACCTTGTTCAATTAGCTTTTCCTCCCACCCTCTCACAGTGTGAATGACCCTAAAGATTCCCTGACTGCAGACTAACAAAATGACACCCATTAACAAAAGCTCGGCGTGAGAGGCTTGGCATGATGGTGGCTCTGCCCTGTTGTCGGCTCCGAAGATAATGACTACATCAGCAGGCTCTGGTTCTTCCCTGAAAGTGTAATATTGAAATAACGAGGGCAACACTACGTTGCCATTAGAGATGAGGATTCAAGACTCCTAAGTACAGAAGCCAAATGTCCAGTTACTGATGGATAGCCAGCATAAATGAGAGTTGAGAAAATCAACATAAGTGCATTCCTTTTCCATACGTCTCTACTCACAACACTTGGTCCAAGCATGAGAACCAGATCATCAGGACAATAAGAGCAGGAGGACAGCGTGTCCTATAGGAAAGAGCCCTGCTTGAGCAGTTTTAATGAGGCGGGCAAACCTCACCCTCACCTCTGATAATCCAGTCCAGAGCTTGGCAGGAAATTGTAACATGGACCAGGTTCTGGCTTAGCATCAATGGGATATCCACTAGATGAAGCTATGGAACCAAAACTGAGATGAAAAGCCAGAGTACCCAATGCTCCCCGCAGTACTCAGGATGACATCCAGACCCCGAGTGAAGATGATTACAAAGAGCCAGAAAATGTACTAGACTTCCTTTTATTACCTATCAAGAGCATTAATACTCTTCTGGGGATTTTGCAAGCCAGTAGTTAATAGTAGTGTATTATTAAAAAAAGTCAGTTCCATATACATCTTTATTAGGAAACACAAAAGGAGGTTTGGTGGAGGCTGTTTATTTGTTCCTACCCGTCAGTCCAGAAATAATTGTACAGTAACTATATTAGTTGTAACACAGCTTGTGGCCTATTAGCTTATGCATATTTCTAGCCCAGCTCTATATCTTAAATTAAGCCATTTCTATTAATCTGTGCACCTGCTGGTAAGGTTCTGTCCAGCATCTGTCTCCTGACGTGGCTACATGGCTTCTCTTTTGACTCCACATACTCTCTATATATCTCTTCCAGCCTGGCTGTATTCTGCCCTGCTAGTAGGTTGAAGCCAGCTTCTTTTTTGTTAGAAAAGGGCAGGTATATTCCACAGCATACAAAGGAGAATGCCACATCAAGTAGCAAACTGTTAAAACACATTACCTCTTTATTATCTTATTAAGTATTTTACTATGGTTTGTGTTCCCGTGGTGTTTACGCGTCTATTGTTCTGGTGCAAGGCAAAGATAGTATAGAAAAATGTATTATCATGCTTCTCTTCTAATGCTAACTAAACAATATCATGTTGGTACTTGGAGTCAACTATGGTGCTAGTTTTGACATAGAAATTAACAAATGCTTCAAGTCAAGACTTGGTGTATTGTTCTATTATTGATGGCCAAGGGCTGGGACTTACCAACCTGTGCTCTAATAGTCAACTTAACTTTTAGTTTATTCTTTTATGACTCACAAACTAAGACTTGATTTTTTTTCCATTTTAAAGTATTGTCAAAAAAAGAAATAGGAGGAGAAAAAAAGTGGGACAAAGGGTCTCCTACAAAGGGCCAGATAGTAAACATTTAATATTTTTGTCTCTGTGGGATTTATGTCACAACTTTAGTTATAATCCTAAATGATATACAAAAAGCAGCCACCGAAAGTGTGTATACATTAATATAATTTTATTTATAGGTTGTGAGTCAAATTTGACTTTCAGGACAGAGTTGGTCAATTTTTTTCTTTTTTTAAGATTTAGTTATTTTTTTATGTACACAAGTGTTCTATCTGCATGTTTGCCTGCCCACCAGAAGAGAGTATCAGATCTCATTATAAATAGTTGTGAGCTGCCACTAGTTTGCTGGGATTTGAACTCAGTCGTTACTCTTACATCTCTGAGTCCCATTCCTCTAGCCCACGTTGGAGATGTAGAGCAAAAGAAGTACTCTGAAGGTGCTGGAGAGACTGCTTAGCAGTTAAAAACACTTATTCTTCTTACAGAAAACTCAGGTTTGAGTGCCAGCTCCCACAGGGGTGGCTCACAATTGTGTATAGCTCCAGATCCAAGGTATCTAACGTCCTCTCATGACTCATTACGTTACCAGGCTTGCGACCAGATATACATTCCAGGTGAAATATCCCTAAATACAAAATATTTTTGAAAAAGAAGCATTCCTAAGAGAATCCAATTACTTATACGAAATAGGGCAATATAAGGGGACATTATATATTTTATCATGATTTGAAAATATGTGGTATATGCCCTTTAGATGATTAAAATCTTAATAAAAACAATGTACTGGCATTTTGATTGATGATCAGTGGTTACCAGCACACCTCAGTGCCTACTGTTGCTTTACATAGTCTATGGAAGACATTGTTGAATATTTACCACATAATAAACAGAAAAGAAAAGAAAAGAAAATGATGAGGTTCATATTTTATCGGCAGGCACAGTCCCACGTGAGAGACTTGCCAATGGGTGTGGGTATCATGAGACAAAAGCAATACTGAGAAATACAGAATATCCAAGCACTGTGGGGCAGAAAGTGAAGAAAACCGATGTTTATTGTTCTAAGGGATCCCACAGGAGAGGGGAAGAACCCACATCACAGCACTCTGGAAGTAGATATTAGTTCCATTATAATGTGTGGGAAAACGATGCAGTTAGGTTTAGTAAACATATCTTAAAATAATTCGGATAAGGGCAGAGCCAATATCTAGAAGTGAGTATCTAGAGTATCAAAGAATTAAGTCCAAGTTCTTATGACCTTAAAACCTTTGTCTATCCACCCGACTCCTAACCAATATGTTGTTTATAGACATGACCAGTTTCATATCTTATGGCATTCTAAAACACATCTCAAAATTTTGAGATTTTCTGTGTGCTTAAGTTCCCTTGCCCCAACAGTCCAAAAAAAGATAATGCTAATTTAATATCTGCAGGTCTCTGAATGAGCTCTGACGTAGTATTGGTGGTGAGCTAAATTCAGTTGAATTAAAAGTTCTAGCATGACACTGTATGAAATAGATACAACACTCTCAAAGTATTAGTAAAACATTTGGGCTTTTTAAAGTCTGAGCAATAGCATTAGGCAGTTGCTTGCTCTTTGTAGAAATAGCTCTCTGGAAGCAAGATTCAATCACTCATGCTGGGTGAACCTGAGGTGGAGTCCATGGTGTCCAAGTTCAAGGATACACAGAACTATCACCTGCAGGTCTTACAGGCTTGAGGCAGACATTTTACTTCAAAAGACAGGGAAACCCCCAAAGCCCCCTATGAGTTTGAAAGAGAATGGCCCCCATACACTCAATGTATTTGAGATGCTTGGTCCCCAGTTAGTGGAACTGCTTGCGGAAAAGAATTAGAGATGTGGCATTTTTCAGAGGAAGTGCATCACTAGGGGATGAGCTCTGAGGTTTCAAAAAGCCCACACCACTCCCAGTTGCTTCTCTCTTGACCTCCGTGGTTGTTGTCTCAAGCTGTAAGTTCTCAGCATTGCTCGAAAAGTGCCATGCCTGCCTGCCGGCTGCCATATGCCTGCCATCGTGGTCATGGACTCAGTCTTGGAAACTGTAAGCCCCAGTAAAGCTCTTCTACAAGTTGCATCAGTCATAATACTTTGTTACCATAACTGAAAGTAAACAGACACTTTCCATCCTGTTCAGTGGGAGCCTGTTTGATACACAGTTTGTATATTTATCTATTCACAGAAATCTAAAAAAAAATCAATATATTCTTAAATTACAGAAATGGAATTTCATAATCTCCTTGGGAAATTTCTTCTGAAGCACAGGTTCTTAAATTTTAATGTGAATCAGAATCAGCTAAGGATCTTGTTAAAAGTGTCTTTTCCTGGTCTATGAGAACCCCACAGTCTGATTAGTAGGTCTCCCACCAGAACTAAAACCTTGGTTAAGATTTTTCAAGAATTCTTCAGTCCCTCTGATGAATAACATGCTCCCTTGGGCCTAATGAAATGTGATATGCATACAACCCCACTGTCTTTCATCTGCATTTCTGAAATCCCATGAGTCTGGAATTTGGGCTTTTTTATATTTACGTCTGGCAGTCAAACCTGCTAGGAACTTGCCTGATTTGGGAGTAAACAGAACTTAACTTCACTAGAAATGCTATGGTTCTCTGATTATCTAGATAATTGATAATGAAACATTTTGTTTTGGAAATATTAATAGGATTTTGGAGTGCTACCCAAACCCGCTGCTAGTGCCCGAATATAAAATACATGCTCCCTTTTCCCTTCCCCAAATAATGGATATTCTACTATTAGAACATGTTAGCTCCAATCATTCTGATAAGGGGCTGTGGACCTAAGCAAAGCTTTGGCTACAGCTCTGTGGAAGGGAACTTAGTCCTTAGAGTTCTTATCCTTTGAGCTGCATCAATGATTCAGAAACTGATCTTCAGAAGGCAAGAATGTCCAGACACGCAGTCCTAGGCAGCTATCTTTGGAAGTTCTGACTTCATAAAGTGTTTTTCTTCAAGACAATGGCCTGCAGCTCTCTCACCTTTTCTGAAGCTCTGGTACTTCATTCACCTCATGAAAAGAGTCAGACCACCGTAGCCTATGGATAATTTTAAGGTTTTTGTTCCACAGGCTCCTTATCACACCCAACTTGTTTTTCAACAGAGTTGGCCAGGCCAAATCAAAAGTCCCAGAAAACTAAATGGATGGGAAAGATGAATTCTACAGATTGAAGTATAATCAAATCAAGTGGCATTCTCAAATGGAAAAGAAAAGAAAACCCAGAAAGGACATGAAGGTCAAAACCAGGAGAAAATGCCTAAGTACCAGCTGCTAAATAATGGCCAGTTAATTAAACACGACCTTCCAAGTCCTGCATCAAGTTGTCTCTGACTCCCACGCCTCTGCTCTGTTCCTCTGTGCCTTCCATTCATATCTTCACTCTATTGTGTTTAAGTTTTTCTGTACAACATTAACATCTTCACAACACCATTTGTGCCTAGCGCTCTGGACTAATTGTCCAATCTCCTGCTTTTCCAATCCAAGTTTTCTAAAGACCATCCCCAATGTTGTTCACGTTCCACCACTTAGTATTGTCCCACTCTCAGAGCCCCCAAATACTGATTTAACTTGGCTGGCAACTAATCTCCATAGCCCAGCCAACCGAGAGCAGCCAATGAAGCTGGGAACCAAGCACCCACCCATCCATTCTGTGATACTTGGGCAGGATACAGGTCTGAAAGTGATTCAGCTAGCTAGAAATGTGTGCTGAATGAATTGAGTACATAAAATGCCGAGAACAAAGGCAAGAATAAAAACAGGAAGTCAGGGCTTTGTCTAAACATTGTTTCTAGGAAACATAGCAATGAGAACCTGGTCATGCTGAGGAGTGAAACACTAACGCAAAATACAAAACAGAACATCTGGATCTTTCCCCTTCCCTCTCCTGACTCTATTCTCCTCAGAACCCTTAACAAAATCCACTCTCTGTCTTTGTGCTCATGATCATGTTCTCCACAGAGTGTAAGGTCAGAGGTAGTAGGGATCAATACACAGCTCCTTCCCCACCATATACCACTAGAGTCAAGCCTAAAACAGGTTTGGCAGAATAAATATTTCTGAAACAATGACAGTTTAGCTTCAGTGGATTCCTGTATAACATTATCCTCTCAAATACCCGGAATCTACGTTCCGAGAGCTCCCAAGCTCCTCCAAAGGACTTGTGTCCCCAAACCTCTCTTGAAAAAAAAAGAAAATTATAAACTAAGATTTGGGGATGAGCAAATTACGAAATCTGTCCCAAAAGGAATCTATCCACCCATCCATCTCAAGTAAATTATTCTTCTGAAAAGTTACTGAAATTTACCAAACTCAAGAAAAAAAACTCACCCTTAACATTATTATTGTTTTTTAGCTGCTGTTCTGAAAAAGGAAGGATGATGTCATTCCTCTCTGCCCCTCCCACACTTGTATTCATTTCATTTTTTATTCTCAAAGTCCCAAGAGAGATTTCTCCAGAAGCAAAAGCATATTCAATGTTTTCAGAAACTCCTTTGTAATCATAAAAAGCATCTTTTGCAAAGAATAAAAACAGTGCAGGGAATCTTCTCTGAACCCAAATCAGACCTGGAAAACAAGAGGGCTTCAAAGAAGATGTCTTTCCCTGCAAGGATTTGTCTTAGAATAAATTACTGGTGGGCAGAGCATCAAAGTTTGCGTTTATGATTACCGCTGGTCCCTAGAGATTAGAAGTTGAAGTAAATAGTCCCCATAAACCATGAGAACTCACATAATTTATTTTATATTCTTAAATATATATTTTGTGACCTTAAATCATTTTCTAGATTTCAAATTCTCCTTATTTTTCGCTAAAACTAAACATGTGAATTACCCTAAAGATCATTATTTTTCCAGCCATTGTATTGGCTATTTTTCTGCAGATATAGTAAAGCACCCTGAAAAGTCCAACCTGATAAAAATAAGGATTGGGTTTGTTTGTTTGTTTGTTTGTTTTGCCCCCATTGATTTGTTTTGTCACAGTTCCAGGACACAGAGCCTC